>PVIY010006230.1:0-73212 GCA_004026745.1 Myrmecophaga tridactyla
TTACTCTCCTTCTCCTTTCCCCCCAGCCTCCATCTGCCCTTCCCTGTCATCTTCCTCCTTCTCCATCTTCTCTTCAGTTTTGAAAAAATCAGGAAAAAATGATCTGAAGAGAAATCCTAAAGTAAAAGTGGTCCCACGTACAATCACTTGAGAACACTGGACACCAAACCAGAAGACCCTAAAGCAGAGCCCCTCCTGGACACGAATTCAAGAATGTTAATCGTTCTCAGAAAGGCTCCAAAGCAACATCCGACGGGGAGTGTGTTCTGTGATATTTGGAACCCCGCGTATTTAAAGAAAAGATTGCAATGTCTCTGAGCATACGTTTTGATGCTTTGAAGCAATGGCTTGTAGGCTGTGTTCAATTGAAGCAATTTTCACACCGTGTATAGGTGATAGAGTTCTTTATGCTTTCCTTTTTCTTTTCAGTGTTTTATACCTTTAATCCTGTGCATCTCAGTTCTGGTGTTAAGCAGTTCAGCAAGGCTTTGTGGGATTGTCTGGCTGATTCCAGATAAGAACTTTTTAAAGTTCATTATCATCAAATGTTTTGGGATGTCTCCTATGTGAAGAGCAGAGGCTGTGTTAAAAGCTGCTGAGATACAGCCCTGTCCTCCTCTCCCCTTGTGTATAAAACAGCCTCCTGCTTCAGAGCCACATGCCGGTGGTCACTTCCCTCTCTACATGCCTGAGGAATTAATCAGTCATTTCCCAGGACAATTCTCTATGTGGAAAGAAAAAATTGTTTATAGTGGGTTATAGTAGGAAGGCCAGAAAAGACAATTCTTCAGTCTTGAGACTGCAGATGTCATCTTTTGCAGAAACTAATACTGATTTTTTGTTTCCATGCTGCTCCCTATCTTTGCAGAAATATGTGCAGTGGTCTTTACCTTTCGTTGTCTTTGGGACCGCTGGCCTGACCTCTGGCCTCCTGAGTTTATTATTGCCAGAAACCCTTAACAGTCCATTGTTAGAGACGTTCTCTGACCTTCAGATGTACTCCTACCGGAGGCTAGGGGAGGAAACATTGTGTTTACAGACCTTGGATATCCCACAGGTATGGAGATATTTTTCTTCATCACTCACATCTACTACTTGGATGATTAGTTTTTAAAAAATGAATGCTCTGGTAACATGAAATAGAACAGAGAAAAACTGTTGAAAAACAAAGTCAGGATCTAATAACAGCTGACATCAGAGAAATAAAGAAGAGATGATTCATTTGTTTTCTTGAACCCATTAGAGGCTAATTCTTAGTGGAATGGTTGTCATAAAAATACATTTGTTAGTTGACTAGCTAGATAATAATTTTCATTTTTGGAAATGTCACGGCATCATTTCACTCTTTTCTCTTTCCCTGATTTAGTCTGCAGACAAGGAGGGCACCTTAGGGAGCGAGAGTGAGGAAGAAGAGGAGTTTTATGATGCGGATGAAGAGACGCAAATGATCAAGTGAAGAGTCCTCAGATTTCTTCTCAGAATCAAAGGATCATCTTTTATGCCTGTGGATAAGGCAGGATCTCCCTTGAAACTTACAAGCTGAAGAAAGACAGGCTCAAAATTACATAGGAGGTACTCAGCATGGAATGATTTTTTAAGGCACAAAAAAAGTTGGAGACGAGATTTCATGAGATGATAGTCACCACACTGAAGGATCTGCTGTCAGTTTATCCGAAGTTCAGGTTTGGCTCTGAATCCTGGCCTCTGGCAAACAGCTCTAATCCATATCGCAGAGTGGTAGGCAGATTTGTTTGTAGAAATTTGGTCATGTTACTTTTCTTTCATCATGACCTAGAAGCAGATATTGAAAATTTCTCACTATTTTAATGGGATAAGATAAGCCATTCTTATAACTGAATCTCTATACCATATTTGACATCTACTCCTAACCAAGAACCTTTGGAGGTGGGTAGGATTTCTGTTCTGTATCAGAGGAAGTGCACTGAAAGAGCGTTTGTGTGGCCCAAGGTCCTGCAGCTTTACCTGAACTGATAAAATTCGAATTCTCAGCTTGGTTCCCAGCCTCATGGTCGTCATGAGCTATTTGTGCCATTAGTTCTATAGATGTTTGACTAGTAAAAGCCGACATTACCAAAGCAGTTTCTCTAGAGTCAGAGGTGTAGCTCCCTTTGATACTCAAATTGTTTAATCTCTTTAGTTCCCACTTGTATGCACCTTCAGGAAAACATCCATCTGAGAGTCTGGTACCAGCAATAACTCAAGATCGTGCTCAGTAAGCTTTATAAAAGTGGAGGGCAGTTAAAAAGTGGCATGTTGAGCATTTGAATGTTAAAAAAAAAAGAAGGTGCAGTTTCTGAGGAAGAAAAGAAAATTATCTTGCACGAATTTTTGGCTTATTTTGCTTTCAGTTTTGCACAACGAGGGCCTTGGATAACATTTAAGAACATGTAAACTCTTCTGGTTCTAGATTAGCCCCTGCCTATGTAGTGAGAATGGAAGGCACAGTAAATTCATAGGAGGTATAGATTTTTCAAAAAGTACTACCAACTTTCCCGTAAATCAGTATCATACTTAGTTTTCTAAAGTCACATGTTGAAAATATGTATACCCTGAGACTTGCATGTTACCTCAAATAGGAGCATTAATCTGGGCTCACTCAGTTAGGCAGCATCGCTTTAGGTCATCATGTCCCCAGCTAGGACAGTTTCCATGTTTTCGGAATTGTATTTCCATTAATGTCTTAGAGAAGAAGAGAATGCGCTGGGGTAAAGAGAAGCCATCACTGTGGCTGCTTCTGGAAATCTTGGAGCCATCACCTCCGTTAACTCCAAGTACTGTCCTGTTCTCTTCCACAGTGACTTCTTGGTTTACCCTCTGTCAGTCTGTATCTTTGACTTTGTTGAAGTATTTTTGTGTCCTTTATTCTTATCAGACTTTTCATAGACAGGGGCCACCTCTACTGTGGGTTATTTCTCTTCTGTGCCCATAATACTGCCCTAGACACAGTGAGGAGCTGAAGAATATGACAGTTTCCAGACTTCAGCGAAGTTGTGGAACCCCTCTCGGTAGCATTCTTGCTAGCCCTGGGCACATCTGGCCCAAACCCCCAAATTGTGCAATTCTGCTTGGCTTTCCCTAGATACTGGAGAATCTACTCACCAGCAGGAGAGGAAGAAAGGAGGAATTTACGAGGACACTTAGAAGTTCTTCTTCAGTGTTCAGGCATTAAAAGTAAAACATTAACCTAACATGTATATAATTTTTTGATTTATTCCAAAAGTAATATATACCATTATAGAAAATTTAGAAAAAAAAAAGAAGGAAAAAAATTTACTAGCTGTGGCCCCAACACCCAAAGAACACAAGTGTTACGGGTTTGTTCCAACTGATAACCAATTGGGGGTCTTTCTCTCCATTGGCACCAGGTTTCCTTCTGCCTCTGGCTATATAAATTAGGGTCCAATCACTTCTCTGCATGGGTCTCATCATTTCACAGCTATGCTATGAAAGAATGGAGGGAGAGACACAAAGTTTGAGCACATATTGCTTAGTAAGGCTGGGCTGGCCGTCAGTTGCTTGTGTCAGAAGTGTCACTAAATTTTGTTCCTTTTTAGATGGTCCCTTCACGAAGTTTAATGGTTACTATTCTTTCTTTTTACTGTCTTTATAAAAAAACAGATTTTTTCTTTTTTGTTGTAACTGTTGAAGAATATTGATTGTAAAAACGTGTGCCTGTGCATAATTGCATTGATTGGATTATTGAAAAAATATAAGTGCCATATTTTGTTTGTGCAGGTGATATGTAAAATGTATCTATTTTTATTGTTTATTGTTTGTAAAGTTAGAGTTCTTTTCTCCTGAAAGGCAACGAGAAAAATGTAAGACACATAAGAAACCTCAGCATTTCCAAAGGTCGACACCTCATTACTTGTCAGAACCTTGGGACCACATCGGTTTGTTGCAAGCACCTGTGTTACAGTTCCCTGATTTTACAAGTTATAGTCATAAACCTATGAAAATTCTTATATTTATTATTTGGCTGCTTTTTAGCAATATAGACATTCTTTAGTATTTAAAAACAAGCAAATAAACAGAATAAAACAAACAAGAAGCAATTGAAAGCTTGGGGGGGGGCAGGACAGGTATTTTTATGGAGATCAGATTGATGAAGATTCTTACTGTAGATTTACATCCATAGCAATTTCATATTGAAACAGTATTATATCAGAATTAAAATATGGCTTTCTATAAGGACTCACTCCATCACAAATTCCTTTTTGGTCATTGGTTCTTAAAGGTATCCATAAAGGGTTACATTTTTTGAAAAATAAAATAAAATATAGATATTTGGGCTTTTTGTAAATTTAATAGAGGAACACAAAGCATAGGCCTTTTATTTTTTTTGTTCTTACAGAATGTGTCAGGAGGTATAGCAGCATCTTTGGTGAATTAGATAAATATAGTACCTGTTAAGAGATTATGGAGGCATGCGGGTCAGAATGTATAATGAAGTTGAGAGACGCAGGCACAAAAGATAATTCTGAAAATGTTTTTAGAAAGAAAAAATATATAAAGATGATGTTCTTTTTTTTTGAAAACCATTTGATATAGTTCATTAAAGAAGAAAGATGTAGTTTCCTCAATAGGTGCATAAAGATTATTTGACTAAATTAAATACCCATTCAAAATAAAAGTTATTACCAGACTAGGAATTCAAAGAATTGTCCTTAATAAAATAAGGGGTTTTGTAGTAGATATGCTGGATTGGCATACAACAGCTGTTCACGCTCTTTTGTCTTGGCCTTCAAACTTTCTTGATCATGACCCACAGTAAGAAATATCTCTCTCTCTCTCTCTCCCTCCCTCGCTCTCCCTCCCTCTCCCCTCTCCCTCCTACCCCCTCCATATGTATGTGTCTGTACATATGCATACTTCTATATAACTTTCATGAAGCAATACTTAGCTATTCTTGCTAGCACACTGACAACTTATATACTGTTCTATTTCATCTTTAAAAAATGCTATTTGTGACCCACTAAATCAATTTCAAGACTCACTTGCAACCCACAGCTTTAAACCCCCTGCTCCTTCTTGTAGTTCAAAGGTATTAAAGCTAACAGGTTCACTTTCCCAAACTCCCTTGCAGCTAGGCTTCTAGTGCAATTTAGTTTCAGTCAGTCAGATGCAGACAGAATTTGGAAGGTGGAAGTGAAATGAAGGCCATACTTCTCATGCACCTGGTTTTTTTCTGCAGGGATTCACAGTGGTGGAGGCATTTGGGTTTTCTGAGGCGGTGTTAGCAGAGATATTGAGCATACTGAAGACACACCAGTAATCTGACAACTACATCACACCACACTGATGTTCCTTTTTTTAGGAAACAAAAATTGATAATAATCTGCAAAGGCTTCAAAGTTTTACATATTTTTCCTCCTCATTTTCTTGATAATAGAAAAGCAGCGACTTGAAATGGAATTATTGTTTGTAATAAATGCTTCTAATGCAACATGGTAGATTGGAAGACTTAATTCTGAAATTTATAGAGCAGAAAATCAGAATAGAGCAGTGGTTCACTCTCAAATAATATTCTTTCCAAATTCTTTGTTGTAATTAATTTTTCCACTGTAGTTTCCTCAATATGGGTCTTTTGAGCAATGGGGATGAGGGGAGTGAAGAGTGTTTTGCTTTTTTCAGGGAGAAGGGCAGCAGAAAGGACCAATGGTTAGGAAATGCCCAACTCCATAAAGAATACTTCCGAGGACTTTTTTTAGTGTACATTAGCAATAGAGTGTTGTATTAGTTTCCTGTTGCTGCTATAGCAAATAAACCACAAACTTAGCTTTGGATAATACAGATTAATTTTTTTACAGTTCTGGAGGTGAAAGCCCAAAACGAGTCTTAAAGGGCTAAAATCAAGGTTTCTGCAGGGCTGGTTCCTTCTGGAAGCTTCCAGGGAAAGTCTCTTCCTTACCTCTTCCAGCTTCTACAGGCTGCAGCATTCCTTGGCTCCTGGCAACATCATTCCAGTCTCTGTTGTCCCATTGTCTTCTAACTCTGATCTCCTGCCTCCTCTTATAAGGACCCTTGTGATTACATCAAGCCCACCGAGTAACCCAGGATCATCTCCCCATCTCAAGATCCTGAACTTCATCATATCTGCAAAAAAAGTCCCTTTTACCGTGTAAGGTAACATTCACAAGTTCCAGAGATTAGGAGATAGATATCTTTGGGGGCCATTATTCAGCCTACAAACAGGTGTCTCAGTATGTGTCCTTAAATGATCCTAATAGACAAGATCTGATGGCATCATCAGAGTATGTTGTAAGTTGAATGGGATAATTTGGTCATCCCTTGGAGCGGCCAAACCATATTCTAACAGCACCAGATCTACATTTACTATTGATCCTGTTGACCCAGTTGGCTAAGCCTCAAGTCTCCTACTGAGCATATTGTCACTTAACGTATGAAAAAATAAACTGCTTGCAAATGAATTTGAACCTCATGATCTTTGTATCATTTCATTCAATGTGGAAGTGGTATCTTAACAATTTGCCAGGGTGCCTTTTTACCATTTTCCAGCAGTTGCCCTATCAAGATCAAGTCTATCATTAGCTTTCATTTATTTCCTTCAAAGTTATCTTCAAACTTGCCCTTCATTATGTGCTCATAAAGCATCCGTTATTCTTCCATTATAGTATTTACTGAGTAATTTAATAAATGATAATGTCTCCACTACTAGGCCATAAGCTCTGTGGAAACAAGGTCATGACTTTTTTTTTTTCTACTACATTCCAGCCCATTGCACTGAACTCAGTATTTGACAGGTACTCAAATATTTTTAAAGAAATGTATGAATAACCCTCCCACCACTCTTCCATATGAACTCTTGCTGTGTTGAACGCAAAAGCGAGCAAGGATTCTGTCTTATCTTAATAACTCTAAGAACTAGTATAGTGTCTGGGAAATGGTAGGCATTCATTAAGTTTTGGAATGAATGAATACCTAGATAAAAGGCAGTCAAGATTGGTTTAACTGGCCTGCCTGTATTAATGTAATTAAAAGGGACATTCCTCTCCAAAAGCAATTTGAGAAGAGGTCTATGAGTTATTTAGCTCTGAGAAAGATACTTATAGTTTAAGAGAGAAATCCAAATGACACATTAACTTTATATCTAATCTTACCATTTTCTGCATGGTTAGAATTAGGATTAGAATACATTCAAGAGAGAAGTGATCCCTTAATGGAAATGAACAAAGAAGGATTGTTATTAAATACTTACCAAAGTACCATTCAGCCCTGGCCTGTAGAACAATGAATTTGATTATCTGTTTTCAAAAACCCAACATCTCCCTGTCCATATACAGGGGCATCCTCCCCTTTGAAGGTATTATTTGAAGGAATTTTTGGCACAACCATCAATGTTATAACATTCATGTCTTAAAATAAGTTATCTAACAAAAGCTTAACATATAAAACATTCAGAAAAGCTGTCAGTTTGGTTCCAGGCACATGAAGGCTCAGCACATTAAGAAAAAAATAATTCTTATTAGGATATTGGATAAACATCTAGATTTGTCTATTTGCCAGGTAACTTGGAAACTGGCTTTCATATGTTAACTACAATATAGGTCACCTTTGGCCAAAATTGCTGTGTCAGAGGAAGGAATTGAGAGTAAAGCCTAAGGGGAAAGTTGGACATTTAGGCTGATTGTATGTATTTCTCCCTTCTGCCATATTCCAGAAGAAGCTACTTATTAATTGGTTAGTAGGTTCCAAAACATCTTAAAGACCAGAAAATGCATTCGGTTGAACTAAGACTATAGGCTTCCATAATTATTGATTCACCAATATCCTAACAAAACATAGCATAAAAGATACATTTCTTACAATGAAAGGACTTATGATTTTCTCAGTCCAGTTCATCGAGAGCCAAGCCTGAAGAGGGAAGGATGACCACATAAAAAAATTGAAGACCTGGGACAGCAGTAGAGAATTGGGGGAAAAAACTCATTAAAGAATAGAATTAATGTTAATTTGGTCACGCAGAACAAAGTGTTAGAGTGAGTTAAGCAGAAGACTAAAATAATAAGTTTAGTGAGCAAAGGTGTCATAAAATGACATCCAAATGCAAAATGGAGTGATAGCCTGACTTCTGATTTCCTTTCAACCATTTCAAAACCACCCAAATGGCTTAGTTTATACTTAGGAAGATATGGCACAAAAGATAAAAAGATTTCCTCACGTGAGGGTCCAGTGTTCAAGAGATTATTTCACTGCAGAAGAAAAATATCTTTATTTCTCAAATATTCATTTACACACGTGCCAAGTCCTATTGTAGGTGCTAGATGAAAAGAATTGGCATACACTGAACATTGTTCTAAGCATTTTGTATGCCTTGGCACATCTAATCCTTAGAAGAAAACTGAAATTTATATTATTGGTTCCATTCTATGGATGAGAAATCTGAGGTTTAGGTTACGAAACTTGTCTGAGTCACATAACTAACAATTGGCAAAACCCAGATTCAAACCTAGGCCATCTGGCTTCAGAGGTCACTTCTTAAAAGACTATCCCATGCTGCCTGGATTTTTGAGTCACTGAGTTTTAACCAGTCCTTATTTTCCATGCATTGTTTGATGGTGGCAGTTAATTCCCACAGCTCTCTTAGGTAGGTTTTATAATCCCTGCTCTGCTGATGAAAACAGTGATCCTCAGAGATATTAAACAGCTTTCTCCAGGCCATAGGTAATAAGTAGAAGTGCTGTCTAGATCCCATCTTGTCTTATGCCAAGCACGGCCCATACACTCTGAACTGAGTTAACTGAAGAGAAGAGGGGACACTTCTGTCTCAAAAACTACTAAAAATGCATCCAACTTCTCCCTGGCTTTCAGGAGTCCAGAAGAAGAGAGGAACAGACGCTGATAGATTCCTTGTGAAGCCATGGCTCAACTGTTTGATTGGGCTCCTTCTGGAGTTAAGGATTCTCCATTTTTTGTATTTTGGTTTTTTTAAGATAGTCTTTTTTTCCTCCAGAATTAAATTAGTGGAACAGTACATGTGTCGTCAGTCAATAATAGGGATTGATTAGAAACTTGTCAAGATTAAGACTCCTCATTAATTGAGATGAATCTCTGTTCTCATAGAGAAGACGGTAAGATTTTTCAGCTCTTTGGAGTGCCCTTTGGGATATCTCTCATTATCCACTTGGGAGGGGCAAATAACCTCCCATTCCACCAAGTACATTATGAAAAAGAAAAAGTTAACAGAACTTTCTGTGTGCCCAGCGTTGTGGTAGGCTTTGAGTTGTGAAGTACAACATGGTTTTATCAAACTGTGAGCCCTCCAGGGTCCGTGACCCAATAATACATGGGAAAGTAGGAGTGGGGAGGGGAGCACACAAAGATGAAAAGGGCTTGGTGAAATTAGAACCTACAGAAATGGATTTTTTTTTAAAGAATAAAAATAATAATAATTTCAGAAGTGAGATTTCTGCTAGAGGTTTCAAGGTAGCCTGGGTAAAAAAACTTCTAAACTACCCTCACCCTAAGTCTAAATTATGCTAATTTAGCTATGGCTAAAAACCTGTTGTTTGAGAAGAGGAAGCTTTCTGTTATCAGCAAATGGGACACATAAACATTTTTTTCTCTTGCAAATACTGTCTTCTCTTATGAGGTCAGCCATATTTCAAAGCCCAGAACAAACAACCAGGCTTTCCCCACTGCCACCATTTTTCTTTTTCATTCCTTAGTGAACTTCATTGGATGTTTAATGACTTTTACCTTTGGAGTGGTTCAAAATACCCCCCAAAGACATTTTAAATACCCTATGAAGCCTTCATAGTTAATCACATCAATATACTGTAAATTACAATCAAGAAGACTTGTTTCTTATTCTCATTTGCATCATTTGTAAAATGAAATGTTAACAAGGCTTTATACTGTCTGTTGTGATAATTACTGATACTTATGTATATAAAATTCTAACCACCATGTAGTAGGGCTTCAGTAAATGTTCCACTTAAGAACGGCCAAAGATTTTTAAATAAGAATTTAATACATGCATTAAAAAGTGTGTTTTAAAATGTGATCTCTCAAGGTACCATACGTTTTTCAAAATAAAATTGATGTGGAATGTTTCAAGATAACATTTTCATCCAATCCATGCCTTTGGCCAAATAAAAATGTAACTGAGGAAATACGACTTTTGTAAGACTATTTCCCTCTTCTTTGTTGCTATCTTTAATGCCATTTCCTTTACAGAAATGACTTTTGCTGTCTTACCCCACTTTTCTAAAGAATCTTGGAGTTGGGGAAGCTGCAGCCTCTTGGTGGAAGATTTATAAGAGACTGCTTCCTCTAGTCCTGGACAAATCTTTTGAAACCTGGTTGGAAGAGTAAGTGTGGAGCAGGGGTATTCAGGGAGTGTTGTTTTCTAGAGTGCTACAAGGGACCTGGGAAGAGGAAGTCAAGAGGCGTTGGCTGCACCATGCTCTGGGTCTTAAGAGAGAGAGAATGATGTAATAACCACCAACCTGCCTTCTGACCCTATGAATTTGTCTATTCTGGATATTTCATATAAATGGAAGGATGCAGTATGTGACCTTTTGTGTCTAGCTTCTTTAAATTAACATAATATGTTCAAGGTTCCTCCATGTTGTAGCATGTATCAAACTTCATTCCTTTTAATGGCGGAAGAATAGTCCAATATATGTACATACTATATTTTGTTTATCCATTTGTCTGTTGATGGACATGGGTTTTTTCCACTTTTTAATTGTTATGAATAATGCTGCTATCAGCGTTTGTGTGTAAGTATTTCTGTGGTCATGTTTTCAGTTCCCTTGGTTATATATCTAGGAGTGGAATTGCTGAGTCATCTGAAAACTCTATGTTTAACTTTTTGAGGCACCAGAAACTTTCCAACAGCAGCTGCTCATTTTATATTCCTGCCAACAATTCAATTTTTCCATATCCTCTCCAACATTTGTTATTTTCCTTTGTTTCTTTTTTTTTTTTTAATTATAGCTACCCTAATGGGTGTCATGCAGTGTCTCATGGTAGTTTGTATTTGCATTTCCCTAATGACATAATGATGTTGAATATTTTCTCAGATGCTTATTGGCCATTTTTATGTTCTTTGGTGAAATTTTTATTCAAATATTTGTCCATTTTCAAGTTGGGTATTTACATGTATATATATGCATATATTCTAGATAGTAGACCCTTATCAAATATATATCTTGCAGATATTTTCTCCTTTCTGTGAGTTGTCTTCACACTTACTTGATAATGTCCTTGATGCACAAAAGTTTTTTGTTTTAATGCAGCCCAATTTATCTTTTTCTTCGGTTGCTTATGCTTTAGGTGTGATATCCAAAAACCCACTGCCTAATCCAAGATCACAAAGATTTATACCTATGTTTTCTTCTAATAGTTTTATAGATTTAGCTTTTACATTTAGGTCGTTGATCGACTTTTTGTTAATTCTTTGACATAGTATGAAGTTTGGGTCTAAATTCTTTTTTTTTTTTTTTGGCTGTGGACATTCAGTGGTCCCAGCACCATTTGTTGAAAAGATTTCTCTTTTCCAATTAATTGTTATGCCACCCTTGTTGTAAATCAGTTTACCTTAGGTGAATATTTTGATTTGTGGACTTTCAACTTACATTCTATTGTTCTTTGCCTGTCGATATAACATTACCACACAACCTTGATTATTGTAGCTTTCTACTCAGTTTTAAAATTAGTGAATGCTCTTTATTCTTTTTCAAGATTGGTTTTACTATTTTGCACCTCTATATTTCCATGTAAATTTTAGAATCAGCTTGTCTATTTCTTAAAAAAATATATTTAAAATTTTGATAGGGATTGTGTTGAATCTGAAGAAGAATTGAGGAGGTATGGGCATGCTAAAACTAAGATTTCTTCCGTTCCATGAACACAGATGTTCTTTCATTTATTCAGGTATTCTTTAATTTCTGTCAGCTTTTTGTAGTTTTCATTGTACATCTTGTACTTCTTTTGTTGAAATTCCCCCTAAGTATTTTATCTTAATGATGCTATTGTGAATTGAATGGTTTTCTTAATACATTTTGAATTGTTCATTGCTAGTTTATAGAAATATAATTGATTATTTTATGTTGATCATGTATCCAGCAACCTTGCTGAACTTGTCTATTAGTTCTGAGTTATTGTGTGTATTCTTTGGGATTTTCTATGTACATGATTATGTCATCTGAAAATAAGAGATTTTTTACTTTTTCTTTCAATCTAATTGGACTTTCTCTTTCTTGCCTAATTGCCCTAGTTAAAACTTCCAGTACAATGTTGAATAGAAGTTGTGAGAGTGGACATCTTTGTTTTGTTCTGGATCTTAGGGAGAAAGCTTTCAGTCTTTTACCATAAAATATTATATTAGTTGTAAGATTTTTATAGATGGCCTTATTAAGGTTGAGGATGTTCCCTTCTATTCTTAGTTTGTTGAATGTTTTTTTATCTTGAAAAGATGTTGATTTTTGTCAAAGGCTTTTCTGTGTCTATCGAGATCATCCGGCATCTTTTTCTTTATTTTATTAATATTCTGCATTACACTGATTGACATTTTTTATTTTTAACTTTTTTTATTGTATAGTATAACATATATATAAGCAAAGAAGTAAAAAAGCAATAGTTTTCAAAGCACTCTTCAACAAGTATCCCAGAGTTTGTTATGGGCTACCATACGATCCTCTCATATTTTTCCTTCTAGCTGCTCCAGAATATAGGAAATGAGAGGGCTTAAATATTTTTTTATCATCACAATCGAATTTTTTACTTCTTTTTTTTGTGAAAAATAAAATGTATGCAAAAAAGCTGTAAATTTCAAAGCACAACACCACAATTAGTTGTAGAACGTATTTCAGAGTTTGACCTGGGTTAGAATTCCACAATTTTAGGTTTTTACTTCTAGCTGCTCTAAAATACTGGAAACTAAAAGAGATATCAATTTAATGATTCAGCATTCATATTCATTTGTTAAATCTTGTCTTCTCTGTATAACTCCACCATCACTTTGATCTTTCCATCCCTCACTTTAGGGGTGTTTGGGCTATGGCAATTCTAAATTTTTCATATTGGAAGGGACTGTCACTATTATGGGGTAGGGAGATAGATCTATCCAAATGTTCTGGAGAGGCTGTTTCAGGACTTTCGTAGACCAGGGACCCATCTGGAGATTGTAGGTTTCTGGCAAGTTACTCTAGTGCATGGAACCCTTGTGGAATCTTATATATTGCCCTAGGTGTTCTTTAGAATTGGCTGGAATGGTCCTGGTTGGGGGTTGGCAGGTTATGATAGGTAGCAAGATCTACCTGAAGCTTGCATAAGAGCAACCTCCAGAGTAGCCTCTCGACTCTATTTGAACTCTCTCTGCCACTGATACTTTATTCGTTACACTTCTTTTCTCCCTTTTTGTCAGGATGGAATTGATGATCCCATGGTGCCAGGTCTGGATTCATCCCTGGGAGTCATCTCCCACGTTGCCGGGGAGACTTTCACCCCTGGATGTCACATCCCACGTAGTGGGGAGGGCAATGATTTCACTTGCAGAGTTGGGCTTAGAGAGACTGAGGCCACATCTGAGCAACCACAGAGGTCCTCCAGAAGTAACTCTTAGGGATGCCTATAGGTAGTCTAAGTTCTCCGGTACCTACATAAACTTTACAAGAGTAAGCCTCAGGATCGGGGGCATGGCCTATTGATTTTGGGTGTCCCTAAAGTTTGACACAGTATACACGCATTGATTTTTCAATGTTAAACTGACTTTGTATTCCTGGAATGTCTTTTTTTGGTCACGTTTATAATTCTTTTCGTGTGTTATTGGATTTGGTTTACTGGCATTTTTTGAGGATTTTTGCATTTACATTCATAAAGGTTATTTATATGCAATTTTCTTTACATATGATGTCTTTGTCTGGTTTTGGTATCATGGTAATACTGATGTCATAGAATAAATTGAGAAGTGTTTCCTCCTATTGTATTTTTTGGAAGAATTCTAGAAGAATTGATACTACTTCTTTAAATGTTTGGTAGAATTCACCTGTGAAGCAATCTGATTCTGGGCTTTTTGTGTGGGAGGTTTGTGATCACCAATTAAATTTCTTTGTTATTAGGTATTTCTCTATTTTCTACTTCTTCTTGAGTTAGCTTTGATAGTTTACATCTGTTCTAGTTTGCAGGCTGCTGGAATGCGATATGCCAGAAACAGAATGGCTTTTAAAAAGGGAATTTATTAGGTTGCAAGTTTACAGTTCTAAGGTCATGAAAATGTCCAAATTAAAGCAAGGCTATGAAAATGCCCAATTTAGGGCATTCAGGGAAAGATACCTTGGTTCAAGAAGTCTGATGTTACTCAGGGTTTCTCTCCCAACTGGAAAGGCACATGGTGAACATGGCAATATCTGCTAGCTTTCTATCCAGGCTTCTTGTTTCATGATGCTCCCCTGGGTGAGCTTTTATCATCAGAATTTCTTTCTGCTTTTTAAAAATAATTTTACCTCTTTGTTGACACTCTCTACTTGGTGATGCATCATTTTCATACTGTCCTTTAGTTCTTTAGACATGGTTTCCTTTAGTTCTTTGAACATATTTAAGATAGTTGATTTAAAGGTTTTGTCTAATAAGTCCAACATCAGTGCTTCTTAAGGACAGTTTCTATGGATTACTTTTTTTTTTCCTGTGGGTCATAATTGCTTCTTTGCATATCTCTTAATTTTTTAATTAAAACTAATTTAAATAATATATCATGATAACTCTAGAAATCATATTTCACCCCTCTTGTTATTACCGTTCTTTGTAGTTGTTATTTGTTTCATGGATTTTCTGAACTAATTCTGAAAAGTCTGTATTCTTTGTTATGTGTGCCCACTGAAGTCTCTTCTCATTTATTTAGTGGTCAGATAATGATTAGACAGAAATGTTCTTACCTGCCTGGACCCAGTAAGTTTCTCAGCCTTTGCCAAGGAAATGTGTTGTGTGTTGGGGCATATAGTCAACGTTCAGTCTTGCATTTGACAATTCTGCCTTAGTCTTTACCTCTTGCTTGTGCAGAGCCTCAAGGTCAGACAGAGGTGTCTTCTGTGGAATGAATTGCTACAGTGGTGCATCATGGGAACACAGGTTTGGGGAAAATTTTCAGCAAATTATCCCATTATTACTTGCAGAGAATAAAGAGTTCAGAAAGGGCACATAATCTCTTTGTTACTTGCATGGCACAAGTCCAAAAGAGCAAAGGAAAAAGACCCATCATGGCAGTTCTCCCAGGGTGGCTGAAAACTGCTCTGGACTTTAAGGTCAATAGATGGCAGTTCTACTTGCCCCACTTCACACTGGAGAAGAGAGACACATATATACTGGTTAAGTGCTGTTTTTATTCACATCTGGGGAGAGGGCCCTGCTACTGAGAATTCCTGTTGTGATAAACATCTGGAGCTGTTTTTTCCTGGTTTCCAGGTGTAAATCTGACCAGGCCTTTTAATTAGACTTAATATCTAAGTCTCCAGGTTGTGGAATGGCACACAGTAGAAAAGGAGGTGGGGTTGGTGAAAGACCAGAGGAGGGCCACTTGGCATGTGTTTGTAACTTCCCCAGAGAAGGACATGGGGGTAGGTCTGGGTGATGGTCACTTAACAGGTATTTGATTTCCCTAACAGTCCACCCCTCAACCTCTCAACCAGGCCTAGCCTACTCCTCCATATTATCTTCTATGACATAAGCCCATCTTCCACCTTGGACATGACGGTAGAGATGGGTCAGAGTTACTGGCCCATGGCCTTCGGCAATATTGGCTCTAAATGCTTGGGAATACCAGCTGCTGCAGTCATTTAGGAAGTTTTCATTTATGCATGCCACTACTCCAAGCAGGGTGTGGTAGTTAGAGTCAATTGTCAACTTGGCCAAGTGAAGGTACCTAGTTCTGTTGCTGTAGACGTGAGCCAATGGTACGTGAACCTCATCTGTTGTTGATTACATCTGCAGTCGACTAGGAGGTGTGCCTGCTGCAATGAATGATGCTTGATTTAATTGGCTGGTGCTTAAATGAGAGAGCTCAGCATAGCACAGCCCAAGCAGCTCAGCATACCTCATCTCAGCACTCGCAGCTCAGCCCAGGCCTTTGGAGATGCAGAAAGAAATCACCCCAGGGAAAGTTTTGGAACCCAGAAGCCTGGAGAGAAGGCCAGCAGAGATCACCCTGTGCCTTCCCATGTAAGAAAGAACCTCAGTTGAAAGTTAGCTGCCTTTCCTCTGAAGAACTAACAAAATAAATCCCCTTTTATTAAAAGCTAATCCATCTCTGGTGTGTTGCATTCCAGCAACTAGCAAACTAGAACACAGGGTAATTGGTACATTCTGAAATAATAATTGCATCCTACTCCCTTGTCCCCTGGGAGACAGTTGAAAAGGTCCCACATAGAATCTGGTTGTGCACTTTTCATCCAGCCAGCTTACTGTTGGATTTTAGTTCCCTCCTGTTCCACCTCCTCTGAGGTATTAACCCATGTAGGGCAAAAGGTGTTAGCAATCACACATATGCCTCCTTGCTGGGCTAGAAGGAAATCTAAGGCAGTGAAGTTA
Source organism: Myrmecophaga tridactyla (assembly GCA_004026745.1). Taxonomy (NCBI): domain Eukaryota; kingdom Metazoa; phylum Chordata; class Mammalia; order Pilosa; family Myrmecophagidae; genus Myrmecophaga; species Myrmecophaga tridactyla. Next base: position 16,573 of record PVIY010006230.1, read on the forward strand.
TCAGGCCCTACTTTGGCTAGAGAGTCTAAGGCTTTTTTCTGAGACTAAAAAGCTCAGTCTGTGACCTCAACAATGCCAGCCAAGGTGGCTGACAGATTGCACATCATATGTTCACTTGCGAACAAACTGGAACAATGACTGAGCAGTTCATCAGTTTGATTGCATCAAGAGTTTTTTTGCATCTTGACAGGTTGCAGAAGAAGTAAGCACAGCCAATACTGTCATGTTATCCTTGTCACAGGGCCTTTCTGGTGTCAATTCAAACTTGGCACAGGGAAGATTAGCTTCGTTAGCATTGATCTAGACTTAGCAAAGAGGAGAGAGTGAGGGATCAGATGGCAGATCCAGGCATTGGTCAGGTTCCCTACCACCACGATGGCCTGAGTCATCTGAATTAAGGGTCTTCCTTCCAGGTAGCTGCTAAGTGAGAGCTGTAGGAAATAGGAGAGGGGAGCAGTAACCAGTCCTGACAGGGTAGTTGTGCAACCACTTCCCATGGGAGGCACTTTTCTGGGCTTATTGTAGTAACGTTTTTTTTTTTCTTCTGAGATCACCCAGTTTTTCTGCCCCTTTCCCTGAGCTTCATTTCTTTCCCATTCATCTAAGTGCCTCATCTATATCTTTTGCCCTACTTTCTCCTCTTCATAATAGATAGGAATTGTCAATCCTTGTTGAAAGTATTCTATGACTGTTACCAAGGGGGCTGGTGGACCAACTAGGGATAAGCATTGCCCAATATGGAGTGTCAGTTCTCACAGGTTCCACCCACTGGATTGCATCCTATGTGTGTTAGGAACTTATAGAACTACTTCCTTCATGCCTCTCCTCCACCTGGCAACCCTAACCTCCCACCATCCTGGGAATTGTGTGAAGGGTATAGTGGGATAAAATGCAGAATGACCCCCTGACAGTGGCTAGAGAGTCCCAAATGATGTGTCCTTGATCTATCCCTTGGGGGCAATCCTTTTCCTGACGAGTATAAAGGCAGACATGCAGTAAAGCCTGGGTTCCTCCTTCACCCTCACCCCCTCCCAGGCTAGAAAGAGAGATGAAACCATGTTTCCCTTCCAGGAAATGAGTAAGGCAGCTTCCTAAAGTCCAGAGTAAGACAGACAGTCCATCTAGTAAGAGAGTTATTAGGGTGCAGACATTGAAGCTACTTTTGCAAGCAACAATTAAAGTTCTCCACAATGCCAGCTGCCTGTGGGTAGTGGATAATGTGGAAGGACCATCCAATTCTGTGGGTCTGGGCCCATCATTGAGTGAATTGTGCAGTAAAGTACGGTCCTTGGTCAAAGGAGATGTCATCTGGGTACCCAAAGGGATGGCAAAGCTGCATGTCATGGTATCCCATGCATTTACTATGCCTGTAAAGCAAACTGGAAAGGCAAGGCCATAGCCTGAATAGGTATCTATCACAACCAAGACATAGGACATACCTCAGGATGGCAGGAGAGGGCCAATATAGTCAATTTGCCATGAGCAGTCCAATGCAGCCCCTCTGGGAATAGCTCTCAAATGCACCTTTTGGGATCTGGCTTGTAGTTGGCATCTTTGGGGGCCCCTTGCACTAGTAACCATGAAAACATAATTTGGTGAGTGAGGGCCATGAGCAGCACAAGATAACCTCTGGTCTGCCTGTGGGTCTGAAACCTGCTGCATTGCTGGGCATGTGCTAACTACTCACTGACCTTGCTCCCCTACCAGTAACAATGGGGCCTCTCCCCCAGCTGGGGAGGTATAATAAACTTGCTCACTTGCATCTCCCAGGGGAAGCCCTGGGATGAGGAGCAAAATCAGCTTGTCACCCTTTCCAAAAAAATCATCGATAATCAATGTCTTGCCATGAAATGGGAATCAATTGAGGGGCTAAATCCCTCCTGTGGGAGTATAATATCTATATGCTAACACCCAATTGTCAGTCAGATAATGCAGCATCTTTCTTGTTATTCCAAGGCTTAGTTGAACTCAGGGGAGGTCACCCAGAGTGGGATATGCTTGTCTGACTCCCTTTAGGACCCAGTCAGACAAAGGTCAGGACTGTGGTACAACTGCCACTTCCTCCCCATCCCCTACCCTCCTCTCTCAGCTCCAACTGGTCAGAGTCTGTTGCAGGACAGTGTGGGGGCAAAGCAGCCAAGACTTCCCCACTCAGCTTGGTTAACCAGGGCACTTGAGGCCCCTTCCTCATAAAGTTGGGACAAACATGGCAGGAGGTCCTGTCCTGTTTTCTACCCATATCTGCCACATCCTGAATCTCCTTCTCTGTAAAGGTTGCACTTTCATTTTCACCTCCAGTTTCACATCTTCAGTTTGAATAGTCTGCTGAATAACAACCGGTTTCATACTAACCTCAGGATCTGTCTTGGTAGACTTAGTACACTAAGTTTGCTTGGTTCCAGAATGAGAGTAGATATAAGAAGCCATGTACCAGGAGAGTGTATTTGGGGAAGTAGAAACCCCAAATTCTCTGATCTCAGTGTGGAAATGATTCACCAAATCCCTGCATTCGTGGGGAGAATTTTCAAAGTCCCATTTATCGCAGCCTTTCCCCCAGAGAGCAGAGACAGCATGCCCTAGGTCCCCCAGCTGTGATTGGGCACCTCTACTCATGCTGGTAGGGTGGGGATAATCCCTCAATTTAACCCACAAAACCTTGACACTCCTGTACAGAAGGAATGCAAAAGTGATAAGAAGAGTGGCCAAGAAATCAACCCACTCCATGTTCCCCCATGCACAGTGCATATTGCGCCAAAATCTGTAAAGCAAATTGCTACAAAGGTACGTTATGAGATCAAAAGTTCAGGACATAACAGAAACTGTCAGCAAGTTATCTCTTTACTGCTTACATCATAGATAAAAAACCCAAAAGGGCAAACACTCTCCTTGTCACTTACACAGCACAAAGAGTCCAAAAGAGCAGGGGAAGAAGTCCCATCATGATCATTCTCCTGGAGTAGCGAAAAACTCCAGGTTTCGGTTGATAGGTGTCAGCTCTCCAGGCCCCATTTTCACCAGAGAAGAGAGAGAAATCCATACAGTTTTACAAGTGGAATCTTCCAGGGAACCATTTAATAGGTCAAATAATAATAATTCTCTGGGAATGAGGCTTTGAAGGAACTCCAGCCACCTTTCCTTTCCTTTGGTGGGTGCCTAACTGCTGGTTTTCATGGTGAATGGGGATGTTTAGTGTCAAGGCTAACCACAGAGCTAGTGAGTGAAAATGAGATTAGGGCAAATTAAGACACCATATCGCTCACTGTTCTTATTGAAATTCAAACAATTTCCTTGAATAAATTCTTCCCAGATTGCTACCAGCATTTAGTTAATTTCTTGAGTTTTGAAAAAGTTGTTTCTGACAATTTTGGCCAATTTTCTCATTGCTTTTATGGAGGTGAGAATTTTCAGAGCTTTTTCCCATTTTCACTGATATCACTTGCCTCCATGCTTTTTAATTTTTTTTTACATGGGCATGCACCAGGAACTGAACCCGGGTCTCCAGCATGGCAGGTGAGAACTCTGCCACTGAGCCACCATGGCCTGCCTGCCTCCATGCTTTTTGAACTACTATTTCCTTTTCTCAGAACACCATTCTCTTCCTAAACTCCCTCACAAATCCTTTCCACCTTTCATGATTCCATTCAAATGTTCCTTCTTTGGTGAAGTCAACTTCAACCTGCTGGACAACATTGTTTTTATTTATTTTAGTGCCTTCAATGGCTTTGTTTATATCCCTGTGCCAGTTTGAAACTTGTGTACCAAAAAAAGACTTGTTCTTGAATCCTCATTTAGTATTGTCGGGTGGGATCTTTAGATTAAGTTGTTTCCATGGAGATGTAACACATCCAATTGTGAGTGAGACATTTTGATTAGATAGTTTACATGGAGATGTGTCTCTGCCCATTCAAAGTGGGTCTTAATCCACTTACTGGAGTCATTTGAGAGGGAACCGTTTTGGAAAAAGCTTCAGAGCTGACACAGAGACATTTTGCAGAAAGGAAATGCCCACAGGGAAGCAGTTTGAAACCAGAAGCCAAAGGACCAGCAGACACCAGTCATGTGCCTTCCCAGCTGACGGAGGTTTTCCAGACATCATCAGCCTTTCTTGGGTCAAGGTATCTTTCTCGGGATGCCTTGGTTTGGACATTATTATGGCCTTAGAACTGTAAACTTGTAACTTAATAAATCCCTTTATAAAAGCCAACCCATTTCCAGTAACTTCATTCCAGTATATTACATTCTGGCAGCATTAGTTTTCTAATATCCTTATTACCATACTTTATTGCAATTAACTGTCTATATCTCCTTCGCAATTAAAATGGACCTTTTTTGTTTCTCTTGCATGAGTTTGTAACTCTTCAATGTGGTGCCATGTTAAGTATATATAAAAGTATTATCCATGTTCTAAAGCTTGACTTAAATGCACATAGTGCTTCTGAGAGACTTTGCTTAATTAAGGCTTTAAGATAGAACAAGCACAATCAATTTATTAAGAGAATAAAACCAAGTTATTGTTAGACCTCCAAACAGCAAGCAGATTTTTCAATTATGTGTTCTTGTGTCTACCTTACTTTGCAGTCTTTCTGGGAACAATTAGCTCTTATCCAATTCAGAGTTAGAAGCCATAAGAAAAAAAAATTAGGGTGGCTGCCGTGGCTCAGCAGGCAGAGCTCCGACCTGCCGTGCTGGAGGTCTGGAGTTCGATCCCTGGTGCCTCCTGCCCATATGCAAAATTTAAAAAAAAAAATTACTCCCAGTTACTGGAGAAAAGCTATTAACATTCCCTAGTAATTATAGCCATCACTTGTCATATCTCTAACTGGTTCATCTCAATTAATCTGAAATGTTTATAAAATATATTTTGGTTGAGGAAACTTCTAAAGGTGGCTAATCAAAAGAAATCAGGGTGGGTTGTACAAGGCACCTGGGCTCAGGCTCAGACAACTGCAGACATGATTGTCTTTGTGCCATTTCTTTTATTTCCTTTTTGATACAGACTTTGTATGATTAATTTGCTGCCCAATGCTATTGAACATAGTCTTTTACCTTAGATCATTTTAAGTTAGATTGTGTGAATAGCTGAGAATTCACTGAAGGGGCACCTGCCCAAAATGCCAAATTTTATTTTCACAATTGTAGATCATAAACACTTATGACTCGATGGTAAAAACAACAAAAAACACCTTGGTATTTGGTTCCTATTTCAGTTTGCTAAAGCTGCTGAAATGCAATATACCAGAATATGGGTTGGCTTTAAACAATGGGGAATGATTATGTTACAAGTTACAATTATAAGGCCATGGAACTGTCCAAATTAAGGCATCAACAAGAGGATACTTTCTTTGATGGCATCCAGGGCTCCTCTGTCACATGGGAAGGCTCTTGGTGACGTCTGCTGGTCCTTCTCTCCAAAATGTCTCTGGGCTTCTGTGGGTCCTTGTTTGTTTCTCCCGGAGCATATCTGTCTAAGCTTTCTCCCCGTGAACTCTCATAAAGGACTCCAGCAAGATTAAGACCCGCCTTGAATTGGGTGGTCACATCGCCATGGAAACAACCTAATCAAAAGGTTGCCCCCACAAGAATAGATTAAAAGAACATAGTTTTTGCTGGAGTGCATAACAGATTCAAACCAGCACAGTTCCTGAAATCATGTTTCAAGAACAAATATTGTGAGGTATTTGCAAAGTCCCCTTGGGGGAATAGGGAGAAAGGGGGGAAAATTCAACTTCCCCATTTGGAGAATTCCTGATATTCTCACAAGCAGTGGGGACAACCAAATCAATAAGCTGAGCCTTCAATCTTAGGGTTTGTCCCTATGAAACTTATCCCCACAAAGTATAGGCTAAGCCTACTTAAAATTAGGCCTAAGAGTTACCCCCAGAGAACCTCTTTTGTTGCTCAGATGTGACCTCTCTCTCTCACTCAGTCAACACAGCAAGTGAACTCTCTGCCCTTCCTGTCTCTACATGGGATATGACTCCTGGGGGTGTAAACCTCCTTGGCAACATGAGACAGAAATCCTAGAATGAGCTGGGACCTTCTTGACTGAAAGGAAGAAGAGAGAAATGAGACAAAATAAAAGTGTCAGTGGCTGAGAGATTTCAGAGTCGAGAGGTTAACCTGGAGGTTATTCTTATGCATTATATAGATATCCCCTTTTTAGTTTATGGTATATTAGAGTGGCTACAGGAAAGTACCTGAAACTGTAGAGCTGTGTTCCAGTAGCCATGTTTCTTGAAGATGATTGTATGATGATATAGCTTTTGCAATGTGACTGTGTGATTGTGAAAACCTTGTGTCTAATGCTCCTTTTATCTACAGTATAGACAAATGAGTAAAAAATATGGATAAGAAATGAATAATAAGGGGAACAAAGGTTAAAATAAATTGAGTAGATCGAAATGCTAATGGCCAATGAAAGGGAGTGGTAAGGAGTATGGCATATATGAGTTTTTTCTTTTTTCTTTCTTTTGCTGGAGAAATGAAATTGTCAAAAAAAATGATCATGGTCATTAATGCACAATTATGTGATGATATTGTGAGCCATTGATTGTAATCATATCAAGAAGGTTTGTATGTCAAGAATGTATGACAAGAATGTTTGTATGCTTGCTTGTTTTTATAATAAAAATATATTGTGGTTTCTTAGTAGTGAAACAGAAGTAGGAGCCGAGTGTTCCTTTTGATTATGATGCCCTAGCATTCACTTTGAGAGGTTTTATCTTCCTCTGAGGAAGAGTAGGGTGTTTCCCCCAATGTAGCCTTTGTGGGGGGCTGTTGGCTTCCTGAAATCCTGAGGGAGAGCTCAGAGATAGCTTTTGACTTTAGCAAAATTTTGCTATGTGATACGTGTTCTCTCTCTTTGAATATATTAAATGTATTTTATATACAGATACAGATACATACATATGCATATATGTTTAGGAATCCCAGGAGATTCCTAATTAGAATTTCAAAATCTGCAACTCTATGTTATCCAGACTGATCATCAAAAGCCTTATTTGAAGGAAACCTATTTCTTCCTGGAGAAAACTAACAAAGGGGATATTTTATTTTCTGGGCTGCTAAAGCAAACACTATGCAGTGATTTGGCTTACACAATGGGAATTCATTGGCTCACAGTTTTGAGGCTAGGAGAAGTCCAAACTCAAACTCAAGGTGCCAGCGAAGTGATACTTTCTTCCATATGGAAGGCTGTACCATTCTGTGGCTGGCTGCTAACAATCCTTGGTTCTTGGCTTTTCTATCACATGCAGTACCTATGGTGGCCTCTCCTGGCTTCTCAGTTCCATTGAATTCCAGCTTCTGGATGCTCCTTATGTGGCTTTCTCTCTGCGTGTGCCTGCATTTCATTCATTCTGTTTATAAATGACTCCAGTGATATGATCAAGACCCATCCTGATTCAGTTAGGCCACAACTTAACTGAAGGAACCTCATCAAAAGTTCCTACTTACACAACGGTTTCACACCCACAGGAGTGGACTAAGTTTAAGAACATTTTTGTCTGTTTTTTGTTTTTTTTTCCAGTAGCACAAATGCTAATGGCAATTAAAGAAAACAAAGGTTATCAACATATCCAACTAGCCAGAGAGTACCGACAGGTGTAAGACACAGTGCAAGACATCAGAGAGCACAAAATCTAATTGTAAGCGGTCCTAGAGATACACAGAAGCTTGAGATGGGTGAACAGTTAGCTAATGGGGTTGAGCACAAATGTAAGGGAATAGATAGAAGTGAAGGTGGTTCACTAGTGAGTCTTTAAGTAATATGACCATATTGAAGGGGAACATGATTGAAAGGGGTTGTGTAGATTCATGTCCCACTGATTAACACTACAAATAGAAATAAATTCTTGCATAAACTACTGCAAAGGTATGAATCTTTTACAAAGAGTATATAATTTCAGGGTATAGGGAGAAATGCTATTGCATGCTACAGGCTATGTTTTACAGGAAAACATCAACAGTACTGCAGCAATACCAAGGGCGTATAATGGGGGGATGGACAAGAGTTAGGGAAAGGTTTGGATTTTCTATTTGGTGAGGGTGTGTTTATTGGTTATCTTTCTCTTGGGAACAATGAAATTATCTAAAATTGATGGACTATTGACTTTGGACATTATACATGAGGCCCAGCAGATGCAGATGGCTGAAAAAAACACTGACTGAGAAGTAGGTTGGCAAATGATGACGTATACATATGATTGAACATTGTGCTGCTGCAGAAAAGGACAAAGTTGTAAGGCATGCAATAATGTGAATAAACACATTGGATGTTTGTTGAGGCAAATTAAGCCAGAAACAAAAGAGCAAATATGGAATGATCTCATTTAGAAAATATTCACAAGAAAACTGGGGCCTAGACCGTAAGCTCTTATAGCAGGTACATTTAATCTGGAGTGGTAATTGTTATTTCTAGATTTTGAGATGCTGTTTTATATATGCATAACCTTGTATTTAGAGATAAGAACAAAGCCAATCAGGTCAGGATTAAGGTAATTCAGAATACTGGGGTAAGGAAGACATTGCTGTATTTAAGAACTTCACCTACTCTTTGAGAACAAAGGAAGAAAGGTTTATTTTGTCTAGAACATAATGTAACTCAACCTGTCCGGGTAGATCATTTAAACAATCCAAACACAGGGATCCCAGAATAAGAATGAGAGCCTTTAATCCTGCATAGCATAATTTAATGTCTGGATACATCCCAGAGTCTATTTAACAGATAATCAAAAAGTGTTGGCAAAGTCCCTTAAGGGACGGGAGAAATAATATGGAACTATTAAACTTTACTATCAGGGAATCCCCTGATACTGTGTTAAACATTAGGGACACCCAAATCAATAGACCAAGCCCTTAATCTTGAGGCTTGCTGTTGTGAAGCTTATGTAGGTAGTGGAGAAGCTTAGACTACCTATAGGCATGCCTAAGAGTTACTTCTGGAGGATCTCTTTTGTTGCTCAGATGTGGCCTCTCTCTCTTTCTAAGTCCAACTCTGCAAGTAAAATCATTGCCTTCCCCCCTACGTGGGACATGACATCCAGGGCTGAAAGTCTCCCTAGCAGCATGGGAGGAGACCCCCAGGGATGAGCCTGGCCCTGGCACCATGGGATCAACAATGCCATCCTGACCAAAAGGAGGGAAAGAAGTGTAACTAATAAGGCTGAGAGAGATCAAATAGAGTCGAGAGACTAATGTGGAGGTCACTCTCACACAAGCTTCGGTTAGACGTTGCTACCCATCACAACTTGTCAAACCCCAACCAAAACCATTCCTGCCACTCCTAAAGAATACCTAAGGCATTAATAAGATTCTTCAAATGTTCCATGCACTAGGGTAACTTTCCAGAAAACTACAACCTCCAGATGGGTCCCTGGATCAAATGAGTCCTGAAATGCAGAGGGGCCAGCCTTTCCAGAACATCAACTAGTTCCATCCACCTATCCAATATTATCAACAGCCCCTTCCAACATAAAAAAGAATGGCCATAGCCCAAATGCCCCTAAAGAGTGGGATAGAACGATCAAAGGTGATGGTGGAGTTAAACAGAGAAGGTAGGGTCTAACAAAGGAATATGATTGCAGAATCATTAAATTGATATTTCTTTTAGTCTCCATTATCTTAGCACAGATAGAACTAAAAACCTAAAATTGTGGAATTGTAACCCATACAAAACTCTGAAATCTGTTCTACAACTAATTGTGGTGCTGTGCATTGAAATGCATTTTTTTTGTATGTATGTTATTTTTCACAAAAACAGAAAACAAAAATCAATTGTGATGATAAAAAATATTTATTCCTTCTAGCTTCCTATATTCTGGAGCAGCTAGAAGGAAAAATCTGAAACGACGGTATGGTAGCCCATGACAAACTCTGGGCTCTGTCCTGTAAACTACTTGTTGAAGAGTGCTTTGAAAACTGTTGCTTTTTTCTTTCTTTGCTTTGTATATAGATTATATTATACAATTTAAAAAGTTAAGTAAAAAAAAAAGAGTTAGAGAAAGATCAAAGGTGATGGTGGAGTTATACAGGGAAGGTAGGGTTTAACAAATAAGGAGATAAGGAGGAGTGCTGAATCATTCTATTGATACCTCTTTTAGTCTCCAGTACCTTGGAGCAGCTAGAAATAAAAACCTAAAATTGTGGAATTATAACCCATTCCAAACAATGAAATCTGTTCTACAACTTATTGTTGCACTATACTTTGAAATTTATTGCTTTCGTGTATACATGTTGTTTTTCACACACACAAAAAAAAATGAGAGAGAAGGAAGAGTATAATAGAGAAGTTAGGATTTAACAAATGAATATGACTGTTGAATCAGTATATTGATATTCCTTTTGGTCTCCAGTGTCTTGGAGCAGCTAGAGGAGAAAATGAAAGATCATGGAACTGTAACCCATACCAAACTTTAAAATCTTATTAGGAAGAATGAAAATGGCGCTTGATGGGCCAGAGCAGATGGAGCTGGAAGAGGGGAAGGCAGGCAGTGGACTCTGCCAATATTATCTGTCCAAGATTGAAGAACTTCAGCTGATTGTAAATGACAAGAGTCAGAACCTCCGGCGGCTGCAGGCACAGAGGAATGAGTTAAATGCAAAAGTTCGTCTGTTGCGGGAGGAGCTTCAGCTGTTGCAGGAACAGGGCTCTTATGTGGGGGAAGTTGTCCGGGCCATGGATAAGAAGAAAGTGTTGGTTAAGGTACATCCCGAGGGCAAGTTTGTTGTAGATGTGGACAAGAATATTGACATCAATGACGTGACACCCAATTGCCGGGTGGCTCTAAGGAATGACAGCTATACTTTGCACAAGATCCTGCCCAACAAGGTGGACCCATTGGTATCATTGATGATGGTGGAGAAGGTACCAGACTCAACTTATGAGATGATTGGTGGATTGGACAAGCAGATCAAGGAAATCAAAGAAGTGATCGAGCTTCCTGTTAAGCATCCTGAGCTCTTTGAAGCCTTGGGCATTGCACAACCCAAGGGAGTGCTGCTGTATGGACCCCCAGGCACAGGGAAGACACTGTTGGCCCGGGCTGTGGCTCATCATACGGACTGTACCTTTATCCGTGTCTCTGGCTCTGAATTGGTACAGAAATTCATTGGGGAAGGGGCAAGAATGGTGAGGGAGCTCTTTGTGATGGCTCGAGAACATGCTCCATCTATCATCTTCATGGATGAAATTGACTCCATTGGCTCTTCACGGCTGGAAGGGGGTTCTGGAGGGGACAGTGAGGTACAGCGCACAATGCTGGAGCTCCTCAACCAGCTGGATGGCTTTGAGGCTACCAAGAATATCAAAGTTATCATGGCTACTAATAGGATTGATATCCTAGACTCAGCACTGCTTCGTCCAGGGCGCATCGACAGAAAAGTTGAATTCCCACCCCCCAATGAAGAGGCCCGACTAGACATTTTGAAGATCCATTCTCGGAAAATGAACCTAACCCAGGGGATCAACCTGAGAAAAATTGCTGAGCTTATGCCAGGAGCATCAGGGGCTGAAGTGAAGGGTGTGTGTACAGAAGCTGGCATGTATGCCCTGCGGGAACGGCGAGTCCATGTCACCCAAGAGGACTTTGAGATGGCAGAAGCTAAGGTCATGCAGAAGGATAGTGAGAAAAACATGTCCATCAAGAAACTGTGGAAGTGAGGTGGACCTGCTTTGTGTGGATCCCTCAAATAAAGCTCTGTGGGTCATGCAAAAAAAAAAAAAAAAATCTTATTAACTACTTGTTAAAATGTACCTGGACCCAGCACCGCCCTGTCTTCCCGGGCCAGCATGAACGCTCTACAGCGCCCGGTGCAGCAGCTCAGGCTGGAGGCTGGCAGGGAGAGAGTCAGCGTCTCTCGGGCAGCTGCAGAGCCCCAGCAGTGCTGCGTGCAGAATGCCTGCAAGGATGGCCTGCTGGTTGGGGTGCCAGCCGGAAGCGACCCCTTCTGAGAGCCCAGATCCTGTGCTTTACTCTGAAAATTGTAGAGAAGTTCGTTGAGGAATGCCTTCAAGTACAGAGTGAGCCACTGTCTCCAAGTTTCAAGAAAACTCTTTTCCTGTGGCCTGGTCCTATGGCCAAAATTCTACAAAAATGATATGTTTCTGCACAAATAAGGAAACTGGGTGAAAGGGTGGCTCTTTTAAATAATAATGACCTGGTTCTTTTGATAAAGTGCTTTATATTTAAACAAAAATCCTACCACCAAATATTCCAAAATACATCTCTTTCATAAGCAAATTACCAGTATTTCTATACCTGGAATACCATATGTATTTTATTTACTGGATATTTCCATTTTAGGAAGGAAAACATTTTTGCTTTTAAAAATTGAATATTTGTCATTTGTTGTTCCTAAAATTTTTATGCTGTAATAAAATTTATTATCTCATAAATTTAGCTTCTACATGAAGATAAGCAACTATGAACTTGAGGGGAAAAATAGGCTTTACTAATCAAATGATGTCTTGACTTTTCTAAATGAGAGGACAGTTTTATTTTTATCTCTCTCTCTTTCTTGGGGGTGGTGGGGGTGGTGGGGCTGGTGGTGCATGGTCTGGGAATCAAACCCGGGTCTCCTGCATAGAAGAAGGCAAGCATTCTACCACCAAACCAGCTGTGCACCTGTATTAGTTAGGGTTCTCTAGAGAAACAGAATCAACGGGGAACACTCACAAATATAAAATTTATAAAAGTGTCTCACGTGACCACAGGAATGCAGAGTCCAAAATCCACAGAGTAGGCTGTGAAGCCAACGATTCCAATGGAGGGTCTGGACGAACTCCACAGGAGAGTCTTGCCAGCTGAAGCAGGAAGAGAGCCTGTCTCTTCTGAATCCTCCTTAAAAGGTTTCCAGTGATTAGATTGAGCGTTACTCAATGCAGAAGACACTCCCCTTGGCTGATTACAAATGGAATCAGCTGTGGATGCAGCTGACATCATCATGATTTAATTCTATGAAATGTCCTCATCGCAACAGACAAGCCAACACTTGCCCAACCACTACTTGGCCAAGTTGACGCATGAACCTGACCATGACAGCACCCAAGACAGTTTTATTTTTAAACACTAAACATGGAGCTGTTTCTGCAAACGTTTTTGGGGAAAGGTTAGTATTGTGTTATGTATGAGGTTACCCCATCCAGTGCATGAAGCAGATTTGATCTTTATCTTCTTAAGCTCCTCTATTTTATGATTGTGCTTTAACAAATACTACATTATTTCACGTCTTTAATAAATATTTAAAATATAACCTATGTTCATATGGTTATAAAGTAATGTGAAAATATAGGCTCAAATAATTCTTAATGTCGCAGTGTTTTTTTTTTAATTTATTTTTGTTTTTTGTATTTTATTTTGCCACAGTGTTTTATTTTGATGATGTACCTTTCAGTTTGATTGGGACACTTTTTAAAAGGATACTTTATTTGTGTTTGTAACAATCTCTGAAGAGTTTGGAAATAAAATTTCTGCTTACTTCAAAATTACGTGGCAATTTATTGCTTTTTTGCATATATGTTATTTTTCACAATAAAAAGTGTTTAAGAATTAATGAAGAAAAACAAAACAGAATGATATCATACAGATTAGATTGCTTGATTAATGATACTGATTTGTATCTGCAACATTAGCCAGGAAACACATGCAGAAATAAAGGAATACAGAAAAAAAAAAATGTCATTGAAGCACAAGGTGGGAATTGTGAAAAGTGATCAAATCTAGACAAATGATCCAAGTAGTTAACAAAGGTTTATTGAGACCTCTGTGTGCCCAGAACCGAGCAAGGCATTGGGAGTTCATTTGTGAGCCAAATAGCATAGCCCCTGACCCCTTGTGGCTTCCATTCTAAATGTGAGAAAAGAGACTGGTCTAACAGCTGCACTGATGTTTTCAAACTGTGATAACTGCTCTGAAAGCGAAGGATGGAGTGAGAGCAAGTGCGATAGAGAAAGCTGATTATGATCCATCTCAAAGGAATTTTGAAGAAGTAATATTTAAGTTGAAGCCTCAAGGATAAAGAGGAGTTAGCCAGACAAAAACTCAAAGGACAAATGTTCCAGCCTGAATAAATGTTCCAGCCTCGAACTAAGGCCTTAAGCAAAATAATAATAATAACTTAAGCAAAAAAAAAACTTAAAAAAAGATAATAAAAAAGGTTTTTTTCTGATTATGTATATGCTGCATACTTATAGAAAATGTATTTCACAGAGAAATATATTTAAAAAAAGTTACCCGAAATCCCATTTCCTTCTGATAACTACCATGCGTACATATGCTGTTTTGTATGGTGTACAGTTTTAAATCTTTATTTGTTTTCTTTCCATTCCCCATATGCCATCCCACTCTCTGTCCCCTGCTCATGTGCTCTATGTACCCCATCTCTTTTTTTTTTTTTTTTGCATGGGCAGGCACCAGGAATCGAACCCAGGTCTCTGTTATGGCAGGTGAGAACTCTGCCTGCTGAGCCATCATGGCCCGCCCTGTACCCCATCTCTTGACTAATATTAACAATCATATGTATATATTTCCATGCTTTGTCCATTTCATTATAATTATATATATATACAAACATAAATATCCATATACGCCCATACATACATATCTATGTATATATACACTCGATTCTCATTATTTATGGTTCTTACAGTCTATAAAATCACTGCAAACACTGAATTAGAAAATATTAAATGATTGCTCCAGGGAAAATACAGGCTTAAATTCCTTCCAGCCTCTGTTCTTAATATTTTGGTCAACTGATCAACACATAACCTTGTTCTACGTATATTTGTTTAAAGATACCTTATTTAATATATACTGTTGATTCTCTAGTGTTGAACTCACTGCCAACAGCACAATAGCTCATGCCAGAACAAAATTTATCCAGCACGTGTATTTTCTCCATTTTCTTGGGCTTCAAAACACCACCCAGCTCTCCAGCATACTTGCTGGCCATTTTAAACAGCAAAACCACCAACAGAAAGCAAAAACGTGAAAAACGAGGCCCTAAATATACTGTGAAGAAAGACACTTGTTTTCAGCAGGAGAACTGAAACAAAGCAGAGAATCACCTTGTTTAACCTCAGCTGAGAGTGTGCACACATCAAGCAACTCAGTTTTTTTGCCACCCCGCATATATCTGGGAAAGATCACTAAGGTGTCATGAGTATTGGTTTGGGGGGGTAAGAATAAATTTTAGCAAGTAGGCAAATTTGCAAATTTGGAGTCCACAAATAATGAGGATTGACTGCACATACATACACACATACACACACATAAAAATTGTTTTTTAAGCACTGTTTTTAAAAAATGGGATATTATGTAGCTTTCTTGGCATCTTTAACAATGTGTGTGAACATTTTTTCCAAGTTAACAAGCCAAAGATCTTACTCAATAACTCACACCCTGTCTGACTCCCAGAGACTGATTTAATTGATTTCGGGTGGGACTCAAACATATGTACTCTAAAAAGCTCTCCAGATGATTTTATGAGCATTGGTTGAGAACCACTAATCCAACTCATTATTTTAAATAGCTGCACTGTTTCACGCAGATATAGATCCACTCTTCTACTGATAGGTAACTCCTTTTGTCTCCTCTGTAAGAAACACTATTATAAGCATTCTTGCACAGAAACTTCCTAGTTTGGGGAACTCCAACAAGAAACGATCTCTTTGAGACTCAGTTTTCTCATTTGTCAGTGAAAATAATAATAGTACTTTTCATTGGGTTGTCATGTTGATAATATGAGTTAAATGTGTGAATTGGTATTCCTTGTATCTGATATCCTTATAGATGGTCATTTCTTTAGGTGGGACTCCAAGGTTGGAATTGCTTAGAAACATAGTTTTAAAATTTTTTATAGATTTTGCCTGATTACTTTCTGAAAAGGTAATATTAATTCACACTGATACCAGCGTTGTTTCAGAATTACTGTTTCTTCCAGTATATTTGTACATTATGCATATATACAAACACATACACATATACACATACATACATATCTGTGTATATATATTCACTCGATTCTCACTATTTTTGATACTTACAGTCTATAAAATCACCACAAGCAGCAGGTTTTCCTATTTTTTTTAACATTTGTCGTTTGGATAGATGAAAAGTGATATGATATTACTTCTTTAATGTGTTGCTTTAATTTTTACTTTCTGTATGGGGGTCTGGGATGAGCTGAGTGTCTTTTCCATTCATTTTGATTTGTTGTGTGCATGTGTGAATTTCCTTTTGTTATCCTTTCCCCATATTTTCCATTGGGATATTCATCTTTTTCTTATAACTTGTAAGATTTCTGTGTCAGTATACTAACCCTTTTCTTAATTTATCTTCCAAGTTTTTTATCCCAAACTGTTATTTACCTTTTTTTAAAAAAAAAGTGTGATTTTTTTCAGTAATCACTTTTAATGTTTATATTATCAGATATGTCTATCTTTTCTTCTATAGTTTCTGAATTGAAAAGTTCTTTCTACTCCCTAGCTTATACATATATTTTTGTACCATTTATTTCAAGATTTAAAATATTTAAATGTATTTTACATTTTAAAAATATACATGAAGTAGGGATCCAATTTAATTTCTCCAAGATAGATAGCCAGTTGTTTTTGGGTTTTTGTGAGATTTTTTTTGGGGGGGTGCCTGGGCCCGGAATCAAACCTGGGTCTCAGGCATAGCAGGCGAACATTCTACCACTGAAACACCCGCCCCCAGATAGCCAGCTCTTATAGTACCCATCATGAAATAAATCATCCTTTCCAGCTTTCAGGGAACTAAAAAAGGTCATTGGAGCTCAACTTTATGAGGGAAGGAAAGAAAAATGAATGATGAAAATTAAAAAGTAGGCAGGAATCAAGTTTGTAGGGCCTTGGAGGCATAATTAGGAACTGTGGAACTTAAACTAAAAATGATATTCTATTGAAGAATTTTGAGCAGGAAAGTGATGTAATCCAATGGAAATTTTAAGATCATTCCCACTTCAGTGAAGAATGTATTCAGAGAGCTGCAAGCAGAACAAGTTAGAAGGCATGGCAGTAGTTCAGGAGAGAAAGAAATGAGGATGGTGTGTGAAGCAATGGAAATGACAGCTGAAAGGAATGGATGGATGGACATAAGAGTTATTTTGGAAGCAGATAGGATGGAATGGAGGATTGAATGTGGGAGATGAAAGATAAGAAAAGAGTCAAATGACCTCAATTTTAGGATCATATTAGTTCCTTTTTCTGATCGCCATAAAATTGGAAGAAAAACAACTTGGGTGGGGGAGGGGGGAACATCAAGAGTTTAGCATGAAAGAGATGAAAAGTATCATAAAGGAATATTATTTTAAAATCTATGGCAATTAATTTGAAAGTTTAGAGGAAATGAATGATTTTTGGGTCATATATAAAATGTCAACATTTACCCTAGAACAGGTAGAAAACTTAAACTGATCAGTAGCCTTGGAAGCAATTCAAAATGGTTAAAGATTTTTCATTTTCAAAAGGATAGGCAAAAATGATGTAATGGCTGGGTTATATCTAACCTTTAAAGAGACATTTCTCAGTTATTTAAGCTATTGTATACCAACAAGAAATCTAGAACTTCCACATTCATATTTTGAAACCAGTGTGACTTTTAATGCTATGGCACAAAAATAAATCGGAAGATTAAATCACAATAGATGCAAACATTCTAAGTAAAAGTTTAGTGAATTGAGCCTAACAGAGAATCAAAAGAATAATCTGCTGTAACAAAGGACAATTTATTCCCAGAATTAAAGAAAGATTTAACATAAGTAAATACATCAAGAAACTACCAGGAAAAAACCCTATAATTATATCATTGATATTAAAAGGCATTTGATAAAATTAAAAGTCATTACTACTGAAAACTAAGTAAAATAAGACTAGAAGAAAAACAGTTTTCTGCTGTTTACCAGAAAATGTTATACTAATATTGAAATAATTAAGAGTTATTTCCATTAAAATCAGGACAAGATCGAGATTCCTGCTCTTGTGACAATTTTTTAACAGTCTGCAATTTGCTAATTCTTTTTAAATTATCTAAGTCAGCACCTAGAATTCTTCCTTTTGTAAATGGCTACATCAAACTTGTCATTTATCAAAGTTTATTGTCGGCTACTTATTCTTTTAAGTATTAATCATTTGACCCTCACAATAATCAATGATCTATATGATAACCATATCCCCATTTTACAGAGTTAAGAGAGTAAAGCCTTGAGAAGGTAAGTCATTTGCCCAGGATCATACAATATAACTGAAGCCAGGATTCCAGCCCATGTCATTCAACTCCATTGTTCACATGATTTGGCTCCATTACTGACACTTACAACCAGTATGCCATGCATACACCGTTCAGTCAGCCATTCTCCAATTGTATTCCAATTGTATTTTCTTTTTTCTGCTACCACAGTGTTAAGCATTGTTTTGGAGGGTCTGACCAAGACAGTAAAATTAAGGAAATACAATATCTTTTATGAATAATGGTTGATTTAATAAATATTTCCATCATAGTTAACAATAGCTATGGAAAAACACAAAGCTAGCTTCCTTTCTCATACCAATTGCAGGACTGAATTCCAAATAAATTAAGTATTTTAAAATTCTTTTATCTTTTTAACTGAAGTGTAACAGGCATGGAGTTAAGCACATAAAACATAGTAATCCAAAGTATACAATTCGGTTTTTATGTAAGTACATGCATGCAAAACTGTTACCCAGATAAAAATGTATAACATTACAAGACCCCCAAAAGGTTCCCTCTAGCCACTTCCCAGCCAATATCCACCTAACTCCTGTCCCAGGTAAACACTACTCAGACTTTTATTGCCATCAATTAGTTTTCCCTGTTCATATAACTCATATAAATGTAATAAACATTATACACTCCATTGTGTGTGGATTATTTTGCTTTCCACAATATCTGTGAGATCGATTCATGTTGTTGGTAGGTGGCAGTAGTAGGAATAAAAATTTGATAGTAAAAATATTAGAACCTGGTAGAAATGAGGCAGTTATCCACTTCCCCCGCCAGTTTCAGAGGAAACCCATTAAATACGACCCACTGGTACATAGGAAAGTACAGGCAAAGGGACATTGTGGCGAGGTTTTAAATACCAGATATTCCCCCCTTGTAAGTCTTGAGAGCCCTCCATTGTGACATCAGTCATTAATCTAGGCATAAGATGGGTCCACATAGTTTATGCATAAAGTTCCTGCGAAATAGGAGGCCCTGGATTGGTAATAAAAAAAATTTTAACAGGCTCTTTTTGCATAAATTGTGGCTGTACTACAATTTTTTTGGTCCTACTATTTTTTCCCATGGGCTTAAGATTCCTAACCAGAGCAGCTGCATAGGCCAGCACCAAGGCCAAAGGTGCTGTTTGTCAGATCTGAGGCACAGGCAACAATAAATTATTATTATTCCCCCCTTTAGGATGTAAAACAGCTGGCCCTATTTTTTGTAGTCTTAGTGCTTGCATCAGCCCTGTTGGTAGCATTTCAACTGGAGCTGGGGCTGCAGCCTGTAGTGTAGAGTTTAGGCAGGTTAGGGTCTACAGTCTTTTAATCTATTGTAGGGATTCTTTTTTTATCATCTTTCAACTGTTCCTTTATGAGGCCATTCATTCTTTCTGTAAGGTCTGCATCTATGGGGTTATAGAGTAGATGAAAACTCCACAGTAAATCATTGTTCATAGCCCATGCTTGGGTCATCTGTCTGATGGAAGGCGTTCCCTAATCACTGTCTATTTGTGTAGGTGTCCCATAGAGAGTGCTTTACCTTCTCCAGGCAGTGTATAGTAGCTCTGCAATTAACTTTCCCCACTAGAAAAGCTAAGAAATCGCATGGCAGTGTCTACTGCAGTGAATGCATATCTTGCCCCTTCTGAGAGTGGAAGAGGGCCACTTGCCACAAGATCGCCGGAGCCTGTGATTGGCCAATGTGTGCCTTCTGGTGCAGTAATTGGCATGGTGGTCATAGGGAGTACAACAGGTACCTCTGTGTGATGTCTTTAAGTCATTGGTGCATGATGAGTAGCTGAAACTGCTGGTCTAATTGCTGTAAAGCTTGATATCCCTGTGTCCGCTCTTTCAATTAATCCACTTGGCAGCTTCTCAAGTTTTAGCAGTGTCGCTTTGGACTAGAGTGAGGGCATCTGCTTCAGTGTTCCCAGGTGGCATGATAGGAGTGTGAGCAGGGACATGATAGACTGTCACCTTTTATCACTGCCAGGCATCCCAGATGTCTTGCCACATTTCTTGTACTCCTAGGGGGCAGTTTATGACTATTCACTGTTCTTGTTTTCAGGTTACCATCCAGTTTGTGAGGCTTTTGTAAACAGCCCAGCTGTTGGTACAGATAGTGCATTTTCTGATCCATGCACTAAAAACATCCATACAGCTCTTAATTTGGCCCATTGATTGCTTTGCATGGTGCCAGTCTCCCACCATATAGTGTCAGCACTGGGTGGTACCACCACAGCTGTCAGTGTAGGAGACTGCCCAATAGTGGATCCATCAGCATACCAAGCAGACTCAGGAATTGTCCCTGTGACCTCTATAGTGGGTAGTTCAACAGCTACTTCAGATGCGACCATTTTAGCTGCTGGGTCTTATACATATGACACTGGTCATAACATTTTGTGCATCTTGGCACTAAGAGGGCTGGTATTGAAAACACTGCAATGGAACAAGTAAGATTTCCACTTTGTTAAGGTTCTTAATTGGCCACTGCCAGAATGTGGCTTATTGGCTGTGTCCGTAATCCACCCCTGTAGAGAGGGCGGTCCTCAAGATGATGGGCTATTTCTGTGTCAGAACTTCTCCTTGTCATAGAGCATTATATGCAGCATTCAGTTGTTTTTCTAAGAGACTATATCTTTTTTTTTTTTTTAATTTGCATATGGGCAGGAGGCACCAGGGATCGAACTCCAGACCTCCAGCATGGCAGATTGGAGCTCTGCCTGCTGAGCCACGGCAGCCACCCAAAAGACTATATCTTAATTCTTCCCTTTTCCATAATTTTAACCAGAACCCTAAGTGCACTCTTTAAGAACGTTGCCTTTGCCACAAACCCTACCCAAAGCCAGTGTTGGTGTTAGCCACATCCAATTCACAGGGTGAATCAGGGTCTACCCTCTTTAGTGCTTGTGCCTGTGCTATTGACTTTTTTTGCTTTTTCAAAAGCATCCTGCTGGGGGTCATCCCATTCCCAAGTATGGCCTTTTCTAATTAGCATATATAAGGATTTTAATATTTGAGTATATGGGGAATATCCTAGAAGTTCTAAAAAGACCACTAATTTCTTTGACATATTGGGCATAGGAAAACATTGTACTTAATAAATTACTGCAGAAGGAATAGTTTTTGTCTTAACTCGACCATACAACACCCAAGAATTTGACAGAGTAGCTGGAGCCTTGTAGCTTGTCATGGCTGATTGCCCATCCCTGGTTCTCAAGATGGGATATTAAGGTCTTTGATACTTCTTTTAGTTCTGAAAGAGAATCACTGATTGACATAACAGCATCAGTATAATGAAATTAAGTCACAAATTTAGATTTATCCCAATCGGCCAAATCTTTTGCCAGCAGGCCATGGCAAATGGCTGGACTATGTAAATAGCCTTGTAGAAGCACAATGAAAGTCTTTTGTTGCCCTTCCCAGGTGAAGGTGAAAGCAAGTTGACCTGCTGTATCTCTGGGAATACTGAAAAAAGCATTAGCTAAATCTAAAACAAAATGATGATGACATAAATAAGTGCTAATTTCTCACAGTAAAGATGCAAAATTTGGAACTACTGCACACCAAGGCAGCATTACTTTGTTTAATTCATGGTAATCTACTGTCATGTGCCAGATTCTGTCAGATTTCCATACTAGACAAACAGGGCTATTAAAAGGCCTATGGGTTGGTACTTATATTCCTACCCTTTCTAGTTCCTTAATGGTTGCAAAAATTTCTTGATGTACCCCCAGGAGCTTATATTGCTTAACAGCTATAATCCTTGGAGGTTGCAGGGGGCCATTTCACCTGTCCCTTAATGCCACTTTTACTACTCTATACCAAAGGCAGAATTCTCCTATGGTATTTTGTAATGTGGGATTTAAGAGGAGATCAGTTCCTAATATATATTTGGGTATAGCAGAAATATATACAGTATATTCCTGTGAGGGGGCAATCTTCCAAGTTTTAAGATAAAATTATGCTGTATGGCTCTAATGATCTTTCCTTCATAGCCATCTATGGCCAGCATGGGTCTGTTAAATTAGGCTACATTTCCATAAATCAAAGTACATTCAGCTCTGGTGTCTACTAGAGCTAACACTCTCTGTTAGTAGGGGGCGTAAAATAAATAGTACTTATATTTATATTTATAATTAGAAATAAATAGTTCATTCTACATGTGGTCTCTGAGCTCCAGGGTCCCCAGTCATAGCTTGTACTCAGGAGATTTGACCTTCTCCTCCCCAGAGTGAAAGGGGAAAGGGGGGGTGCCAAGGCT
Source organism: Myrmecophaga tridactyla (assembly GCA_004026745.1). Taxonomy (NCBI): domain Eukaryota; kingdom Metazoa; phylum Chordata; class Mammalia; order Pilosa; family Myrmecophagidae; genus Myrmecophaga; species Myrmecophaga tridactyla. The sequence goes on from PVIY010006230.1 coordinate 39,084, forward strand.
CATCCAGGGGTGTGGAGGGTTCTCATGTTTTAGAAGAGGGAGGTCCTTAGTTTAGCTACCTCTTCAGTTGTTTGGGAATGCATTTCAGTACATTTTTTTTTACTTTGGGCAATTTATTCCATAAATTAATCAAAACAGCATTTGGTTGTTTATCTAAGGTTTTTACTTCTGTCCCCATGGCAATTAGAGAAGCCCATAATTGCTTACATGAAACCTGATTAGTGCTGTCGTGTTCTCCGGAAGTCTTTCTTATTGTCCTTACTTCTCTTTTCCAGAGCCGATCTGATTCCCTGAGATCTGCTATAGCTTTAGCAGCTCTAGAAACAGGTTGTCCCACTAGAGGACTCAAAATGGACATAAGGGGTCCATGAAAGTGAGTGGGGGTGGTATGCAGGATGGTGTCTTTCATTCTCAGTGTAAATTTCATTGTTGGGGTGTGCAAAACACTCAAAATATATTTCATGTTTCGTTCCAAGTCCCTAAAAAACATCTTGCAGTTCTACAGCTTGCCAGTGGGGAGTAGTAGTTGATATTGGCCCTCATTGGCCCAGGCAGCTTGCATGCTGCTACTAGGTAGACTAACAAAGATACCATTTCTTCACAATTTTGGGCAGCATATAGGTGCTTGTGTAGAGATGGGTGCATCATAATAGACACTAGCTTTCTCATCTCCATTCAAGTTAATATTATTTCCTTGGCTCCTGTGTTCCATAACTGTAAAAGCCAGCTGGGTAATGATTCACTGGCTTTCTGCCTATAATGCTGCCTGAGATCACCTAATTCACCAGCATTATACTCTGTCATGGTAATGTGGACTTTCTGCTCAGGAGGTTGTAAATTCTGAGGGTCCACCTCGGTAGGTCACTCCTGTGCTATTTTTAATTTCTGCTGTAGCTCTGGGCATACCCGCTGGGGTGGTTCCTCTTCCTCCACTTCCTATACTTCTTTCTTTCCCTTCTCTTCATCATGAGATGAAGGATTTATGGAATTCCAAGCTTTTGGGTCCTACCCCAGATTAGTTAGTTTTCTCCAGACTTGAACTCGAGGTAGTTTTTGACCATGAGCTCGGGCACGTCCTCAAACTAAAATTTCTAATTGATCATCCACATGACACAAGTGCTTGGCTAGGCAACTTGCATGTCCACTTAAGTGAGCTATCTGTTCCTTTCTAACTTTAATTCTTCCTCTAGATGGTAGGCTGTTGTTTCTGCTGCCTGTTCTGCCTCTGTGGCCATACATAAGGCTCCTAAAAGGAGCCAGGCTACTGCTGCCACTACTTGGCAGTCTCATTTCTTTTTGCTACGATTTACTTGTTCTGAACTGTTGCAAAACATTTCGCAAATCTGCCAGAGTTTTTAGGACCCATATTCTTGTGGGGGTCCTGGTCATGCAGACTGTTATGTGCTTGGGGCTTCATTCCCATTTAAGAGGGTGTTCAGACCCTGAGCCACCACAAAACTTACCAAATTCAGCAAAAGACATGAACCCTCAGATTCAAGGAGAATGAAGCTGGGTAACCCCCAAACAGGAAAAACCCAAGGAAATCCATACCAAGACACATCATAATCAAACTAACCACAACCAAAGACAGAGAAAAAAAAAATTGAAAGCAGTGAGAAAGAAACAACACAAGAAACAGGAAAAACAATCTAAATGACAGAAGATTTCTCATCAGAAACCCTAGAAGCAAAAAGTGGCATAAAATTTTTCAAGTGCTGAAAGAAAAGAATTATCAACCCAGAATTCTATATCCAGTGAAAATAATTTTGGAGTGAAAGGGAAATCAAGACATTCTCTGATGAAGAAAATTAAGAGAATTTGTCACCAGAAGCCCTATGGCTAAAGGAAATTCTCTAAACAGAAGGTAATAATAATAAAAAAAGATGGAATCTTGGAATTCAGGAAGGAATAAGGAAGAATAAAAGGGTAACAGTATGGGTAAATACAATACATTTTTCTTCTCTTCTTGAGTTTCTAAAATTATGTTTGATGGTTGAAACACTGTCTGACATGATTCTAAATGTATAAAAAAAGGATATATTTTAAGTGGGAAGGTAAAAGTATGTAAGCAGAAGTAAGGTTTCTGAACCTCACTCAAACAAGTAAAATGTTGACACAAAAAGGCTGTGATAAATAATGTATATAATATAAGATCTAGAGCAGCCATTTAAACTATACAAAGAAATACACTAAAAAAAATAACAGATAAATCAAGCTGAAATTTAAAAATATGTTTAACATATAAGAAGGCAGGCAAAAGAAAACAGATTTAAAAAAAAAACAGAGAAGACAAGCAGAAACAAAAAAATAAAATGGCAGACTAAAGTTCTAACATATCAATACTTATGTTAAATGTCCATGGCTTAAGATGACTGCACAATGATACAGCTTTCGCAATGTGACTGTGTGACTGTGAAAACCTTGTGGCTATGCTCCTTTTATCTACTTTATTGACAGATGAGTAAAACATATGGATTAAAAAAATAAATAATAGGCGGAACAAATTTTAAAATAAATTTAGTAGATTGAAATGCTAGTGATCAATGAAAGGGAGGGGTAAGGGGTATGATATGTGTGAATTTTTTTCTGTTTTATTTCTTTTTCTGAATTGATGCAAAATGTTCTAAGAAATAATCATGATGATGAATATACAACTATGTGATGGTATTGTGAGTTATTGATTATATAACAATAATGGAATGGTCATATGGTAAGAATATTTGTGTTTGTATGTGGTTGTTTCATAAATAAAAAAATTTTTTTAATTAAACAAAAATTTTTTTTAAATGTCCATGGCTTAAATATGCCAATTAAATAAAGACAGAATAGATTTAAAAACATCACTTCGAATATAACAATAAAAGTAGGTTGAAAGTTAAAGCATTAAATCAATTTTTAGTATTATTAAATCATTAACCAAAAAAATAGGAGTGACTATATTAATTGTACATAAAGTAGACTTCAGAGCTAATATAATTACTAGAGACAGAGAGGATTTTAAATGATTACACTAAGAAGACATAGCCATTCTAAATGCATGTGCACAAAACAACAGAGCTGCCAAGAATGTGAAACAAAAATGGATAGAATTAGAAAGACAAATGACAACGCCACAATTATAGTTGGAGACCTCAAAACACTTTTTTCAACAATTGATAAAATAACTAGACAAAAAATCCACAACGATATAGAACCCAACATTACCATCAAGAAACAGGATCTAATTGACATTTATCATCATCATTATTTTGGAGAAATTATAAGTTTACAGAAAAGTAATGCAAAAAATACAGTGTTCCCATATGAACCCCTATTGTTGACACTTTGCACTAGTGTGGCATCTTTTTTTACAATTAATGAAAGAACATTAAAATAGTATTAACTATAGTCCATAGTTTACATTATGTATATTCTCCTTTATACCACCTTATTATTAACACCTATATTAATATCTTACATTTGTTATAATTCATGAAAGAACATTCTTACATGTGTACTATTAACCCCCGTCCATTGTCCACAACAGGATTCACTGTGTTATGTGTGTGTGTGTGTGTGTGTGTATTCTTTTTTTACATAGGCAGGCACCAGGAAATGAACCCAGGTCTCCGGCATGGCAGGTGAATATTCTGCCGCTGAGCCACCATTGCCCACCCTATACAGTCCTATATTTTATCATCTAACTTTCATTCTAGTAATATACACAACTCAAAACTTCCCCTTTCAGTCGCATTCACAAACATAATTTAGCACTGTTAATTACTCACAGTAATATGCTACCACCACCACCATCCATTTCCAAACCTTTATAATCAACCTAAATAGAAATTCTGTACAAATTAAGCATCAGCTTCCCAATCTCTACCCCAGTCAATCCCCTGGTAACCTGTATTCTGAATTCTAACTCCATGAGTTTACTTATTACAATTAGTTTATATCAGTGAGATCATACAATATTTGTCCTTTTCCACCCAACAGCAGCAGAATACCCTTTCATTTCAAACATCCATGGGACATATACCAAGATAGACTGTACCTTATATCACAGTAGAAACATCAGCAAATGTAAAATGATTGAAATTACACAAAGTGTATTTTATGACCACAATGGAATCAAACTAGAAATCCATAACAGAATGCTAACAGAAAAACCCACCACACTGGGAACTAAGCAATACACTTCTAAATAATCCATGGGTCCAAAAGAAAGACTCAAGGGAAATACAATAGTATGTTGAACTCATTTAGTTCATTTAAAATGAAAATACAACATATCAAAATTTGTGAGACACATCTAATGCTGTGCTGGGAGGGAAATTTATAGCACAAAAAACTTCCATTTAAAAAAAGAAAGAAAGTTCTTCAATCAAAAATTGAACATAGAATAAAAGAGAGAAAATAAACCCAAAGTGAGCACAAGCAGCAAATAAGGCTAGAAGTCAATAAAATTGGGAAAAATTTTAAAAACCACACTGTTCATTCTTTAAAAGAAAGACTGTCTTCTAAAAACACTGATAAAGTGAAAAACAGAGAAGACACAAATTACCAATATCATGAATGAAACCAGAGATGTCACCTAAGACCCTGTAGACTTCAAAAGGATAACAGGAGACTACTACAAACAACTCTACACATATAAATTTGAGATCTTAGATGAAATGGACCAATTCCTCAGAAAGCACAAACTACTACAACTCATCCAACATAAAGTAGATTACTTGGATATCTATATAACTGTTAAGGAAATTAAATTTATAATTGAAAAACTCCCAACAAAGAAATCTCCAGGCTCCCATAGTTGCACTGGAAAATTCTACTGAATGTTTAAAGAATAATTAACACTAAATATATGCAATCTCTTCCAATTCATTTTATGAAGCTAGTATTTCCCTAATACCAAACCAGACAAAGATAATACCAAAAAAATATTCCTTATGTATTATGAATCTACATACAAAATATTCCTAAAATTTTGGCAAAAAGAGTTGAGCAATATGTAAAAAGAATTATACATGACCCAGGTGGGGTTTATTCCAGGGAGGCAAGGCTAACTTCATATTTGAAATCCATCAGTGTTATCCATCATATTAAAAAGCTAAAGAAAAAAAATTACACAATCATAGGAATCAATGCAGAAAAGCCATTTAACATAATTCAACACTCATTTATGATAAAAACCCTCAGAAAAATAGGACTAGAGGGAAACTTTCCCAACTTGATAAAGAGTATCTACCAAAACAACAACAAAACAAAACGTCCTATAGCTAGCACTGTACTTAATGGAGAAAGACCGAATGCTTTTCCCAGATAGAAACCAAGGCAAATATGTCCTGCCTCACCACTCTTACATAGCATAGCATCAGAAGTTCTAGCCAGTGCAATTCAGCAAGTGTTGTGGATTGAATTCTGTCTTCCTAAAACGTTTGTTCGAGTCCTAACCCTGGTCCTGTGAATGTGATCCTATTTAGAAATAGGATCTTTTAAAATGTTATTAGCTAAGATAATAAAATGAGGCCAAACTGGACTAGAGTAAATCCTAATCCAATATGACTGGTGTCCTTATAAGGAGAAGAAAATTGGGCACAGTAATTGAGAGAAAGAAGACACGAGGGAAGTGAGGTTGAGTTATGCCACAGATGCCGTGGATTGATAAGCCATTGCCAGAACCCTACAGACTTCAGAGGAAGAATGGCCCAACTGACACCTTGATTTAGACTTCTGACCTCCAAAACTTGAGACAATAAATTTCTGATGTTTAAACCACAGTCTTTAGTACTTTGTTATGGCAGTCCTGCCAATGAAGATATAAATAAATGCAGAGACATTTCATTTTCATTACTTGGAAGACTCAATTAACAATGATGTAAATTCTCTCCAAATTAATATGCCTAACCCCAAAGAAATTCTCAGCAAGATTTGAATAGACAACATTATTCTAAAATACATATGGAAAAACAAAAGGACCGGAGTAGCTAAAACAATTTGAAAAGGAAGAATAAAGTAGGATGAATCACCCTATCCAACTTCAAGACTTATAAGTAGAGTAATCAAGACTGAGTGGAATTGGTGGTGGAATAGACACATCAATCAATAGACCTAAAAATAAAACCCAGAAATAGATGCACATAAATATGACCAATTAATTTTTGACAAAGGTACAAAAACAATTCAATTGAAGTAGGATGCCTTTTTCAACAAATGGTGCAGGAGCAGTAGGGGCAAAAAAAAAAAAAACAAAGGATCTTAATCTGAACCTCATACATTACCAGAAATTTAATCCAAAACTGGAACCTAGATTTAAAAGTAAAACAGAATACTATAACACTTTTAGAAAAAAAAAGTAAGAGAAAATCTTCATGATCCAGGACTACACAGGGTACTTAGAGTCAATACTAAAAGCATGTCATTTCAAAGGAAAAAATGATGCATTGAACGTCACTAAATTTAAAAACATTACTCTGAGAAAGTCCCCATTAAGGCAGTGAAAACACAAACTACAGAGTGGGGAAAAATATTTGCAAACTACAAATCCAACAAAGGACTAGTATGATAGGATATATAGAACACTCAAACCTCAACAGTAAAAAAACAAAACAACCCTATTTTAAAATGTGCAAAAGACATGCACAGACATTTCAGCAAAAAGGACATACAGATGGAAAATAAACACATGAAAGATGTTCAACATATCAATCATTAGGGAAATGCAAATTAGAACTGCAATGAACTCTTACTACATACCTATCAGAATGTCTAAAATAAAAAATAGTGACAACACCAAATGCTGACAAGGATGCCAAGGAACTGCATCACATGTGCATTGCTAGTGGGAATGTAAAATGGTAAAGTCATTCTGAAAAAGACTGGCATTTTTTTTAAACACCTAACATGAAACCCAACAATCCTATTCCTTGCTATTTATCCTAGAGATGCGATGACATGTTCTCCCCAAAAAACTATGCACCAATTTTCATAGCACCTTTATTTGTAATAGCTCCAAACTGAAAACAACTCACATGTCTCTCAAAGGATAAATGGTTAAACAATCTGTCGTACAAACATACCATGGAACATTATTCATCATAAAAATGAGTAAACTGTTGATACATGCAACCATTTGGATGAATATCCAGAGAACTATGCTGACTCAAAAAGCCAATCCCCAAAAGTTAATATTGTAAAATTCCATTTACATAGCATTCTTCAAGTGGCAAAATATAGACATGGAAAACATATTAGCAATTGCCAGGAACTCAGAAATGAGGTGGGGAGAAAGCAGAGAGAGGTGGTTATGACTATAAAAGACAACATGAGGAACCCTTGAGGTTATGGAAAATTCTGTGCCTTCACTATATCGAGGTCAATATCTCTGCTGTGATGCACTATAGTTTTCCAAGATGTTACCATTGCAAACTGGATAAAGCATCCAAGGGTTCTCTCTGTATTGTTTCTTCTAAATGCATGTCAAGCTATAATTATCTCAAAATAAAAAGTTTAAACAAAACTATCAGGAAAAATTATGGAGAATTTTGTAATCTTTTGTGGGGGAGCCCTTCCTATGCAAGATCTAAAGTCAAGACGTGTGAAAGGAAAAGGAAATACATATATTTGTCCACATAAAAGTGAAAAGTAAAAGGTATGATAACATTTTAAAATAAACTCAAAGAACACATTTGACTGTGAAAAACTTTGTAGTAGATATGACAATCAAAAGATTAATGTCCCTGAAGGGCAAGTGGGTCTCATGAATTGATAGGACAGACAACTCAATAAAAAATGGACAAAGGATACTAATAGACAGCAGAAGAATTTAAATGGCAATAAACCCACAAAAATCTCTCAGCCTCACTAATAAGAAAATGCAAATTAACACATGAGATACCATTTTTCACTCTTTTATCAGCAAATATTAAAAAACCATTCACAGCCAATGTTGTCAATGTTTCAGGGAAATCTTTTAATATATTGTTTGTAGAACTATTCATTCCTAGTGCTTGTTTGGAAATTTAATTGGTAACATGATGAAATTTTAACTATGCCCTTTCATCTAAAAATTCTACTTTGGGAATCTATTCCACATAAATAAATATAAGCATGTATATTAGCTAGGGTTCTCTAGAGAAGTAGAATATCTATAGACGTAAAATTTATAAAAGCTTCTCATGTAACTGTGGGAATGTAGAGTCCAATGTCTGTTGGGCAGGCCGCAAGCTGATAACTCAGATGAAGTTCCTCAGTGGACTTTCAGAAGAAGCTGGCTTGACAACCAGGGAATGGAAAAGTCCAAAATCCATAGGGCAGTCTGTGAAATTGGTGACTTCGATGAAGCATCTGCATGAACTCCACAGGAGAGGCTCACTGGCTGAAGCAGGAAGAGTGACTGTCTCTTCTCAATCCTCCTTTATAGCCTTCTGGTAATTAGATTAAACATCACTCATTGCAGAAGATACTCCCCTTAGCTGATTACAAACACAATCAGCTGTGGATGCAGCCAATGTAATCATGATTTAAGTCCATGAAATATTCTCATAACAACAGACAGGCCAGCACTTGCCTCACCAGAGAAAGGCACTGCCACCTGGCCAAGTTGACACATAAACCTGACCATGACAGCACGGTATGAAAGGATGCCTATATCTATATGCATATATCTATGTATGCATATTATGTATATATATATATATGTGTGTGTGTGTGTGTGTGTGTGTGTGTGTATGTGTGTGTGTGTGTGTGAGAGAGAGAGAGAGAGAGTATATCTATACACACATATAGATGTATATATATATGATGTTATTGCTGGATTGTTTCCAGGCAGAGACCTCAAAATAAAGGGAATGACCATAAAATGAGTAAATTGGGGCACACATGCTATGGAATACTACATAGAAATTTAAAGAATATATATATGGCAGTAAACCTCACAGGATGTTGGTGGCAGGGGTGGGAATTTCCACACTATGTTATTAGAAAGCTGAGAAGTGAATATAATATCATCCTACTTTTGTAAAAAGAAACAACACAGACAAAACTTAAATGTGTGTGTGTAAATACAGGGGTGGTGTAGAGTTTTTTTAACTTTTTCTTTTTGTATCTTTGAATATCTCACTTGTCCTTTGAGGATATATTCTGTGATAAAAATTGAAAACTAATCAGTTGGGTTTGGCGCATATTGATTTTGAGAAGTCATTGAGATTTCTAAATGGAAACATCGAGTGGTCAAGACACGTAGGGTCTGAGGTCTGGAAGCCACCAGCAAGTCACTGCAGCCATGGCATTTCAAGCCATAGGAGTAGATGGGACTATTAGGTGGTGCATATAGAGGAGTGAAAAATAAAGACCAGGAACAAACCAGGAGGGACTTCACCAATGAGGTTTTGAGGGGGAGGAAGAGCCAACGAAGGAGACAGAGATAGACCAACCAGAAGTGCCATGAGGGAGAGAAGTGTTATATATTGAGAGATCTAGGGCTTTGGATGAACTTACTCTGGAAGGACTGCTCTTCATGGATATCTCAGAAACATCTAAGAAGAATACAAATTCCTCAATTTACCTTCCTTTCCTTTCCCTTCTACCACCAAAGGCATTTATTACCACCAGCTGTTCAGCACCCTTCACAACTTCTTACCAAGAGAGAACCGGGACTATCATTTCTTTTTTTAAAAACTTTCCTAGAGGTTCACATTTATTGGTATTTGACCTAACAGAGTTCTGTCCATTTGAGCTAAGTACTCAGCTCAAAAAACAAAGCTTCCTTGGGTAAGTTCTCATGTTTAAACATTATCAATTGAACCTGGAGGAAAGTGGGGTCCATCCACTGAGAGACACCAGTGCCTTGGAACAAGATTTTGAGAGCAGAGTTTTCTGGCAGTGTCAGCACTGAGGAACTCAGAAGAACAGATTTGTTAGAGCAACTTTTGTAAATAATTCCCAAGATCTTTCAGAGCAGCCATTCCAGTTAGAGTGCAGGAAAATGTGTCTTTTAGTCCTATCCCATTCCCTCCAATCCAAATGCCATGACCCCAGTCCAGTGCCTAATCTGATCATCTCTGAACTGGTCCTCGCTGTATCGACCCTCAGGGTCGCCACCTAGCATTGTGTGGGTTATGCACTGCATGAAGATGCCTGGGGGAGGGGCAGGTGGGGCTGAAATTTAGCACACTTTGTTTACCACGCTGTGATCCATTTCTTCTTGAAGGAAGTGGCACATTGTTCTCTTTCTCACCCAGGTACTGTCTGCTCACAAGCTTTGGCCCCACAGGGCTGGGTCCTCCCAAAGGAGCTGCCCTTTTCTGATTTGCTCAATGATGCCAGAGAGTCAAACAAGAACCCTGAATCCCATGACAGCAGTCAACCAAACACAAGGCTGACAGGCTAATGGAGGTGGATAAGTTCATAGACAATTAGCTGCAAAGCAAAGCAGTTCTAAAAACACAATTTTTATGTTATTAGAATAAAGATGAAAAGAAGCCATAGGACTGTGTGACCATAATGCAAACCATGGTCTACGGTTAATAGTACAGTAATGTTCTTTCAACAATTGTAACCAAGTGTATCACATTAATTCAAGGTGCTAATAATGAGGGTATATGGGAATTCTATTTTCTGCATAATTTTTCTGAAAACCTAGAACTTATCTACCAAAAAGAAAACCCCAACAATTTCTATCATATCAATCTGTTGTTCAAAATCCTTCAAAGGTTCTCTGTTGTCTATAAGGGAAAATAAAAATACTATAGCCTTGAATTTAGAGCCTTAAGTAATATCTCCAGCTCCTCTAGCATGCTCTTTCCCCTCACTCTGGCCATAGTTCCTTAGCATTTATCTATGCCTGTGGGAAACTCTCACCCTCTCTTAGGACACCCTCTCCCACCAGCCTCTTAGCACTCACCTATGCAACGTGTATTCAGCCTTCCTTCTTATGTTTTCCTGCAGCAATTACTGTGTGGACCAGGAGGGACATTATCCATTAGTACAAAGCTGAGTATATTCAATTTTTATACACTGGCCTTGATTCTCTAACTTTACTCTTGGCTTCCTAAGGTAGGAACCTATGAGATCAATATGATCTTTGCATTTTCAATACCCACCCAGGACTTGTACCAAGCAGGAGTACAATGGAAGTGAATTTGGTTGCAAAGTCCAAAGGATCTTTTAAAGTCTCCTGGGATACTCAGAAATATTTCTGTTAAATGCTTGCCCTTGAAATTGTGTGGCTACTTTGAAAAGATAGACATGTACCATGAAATGATTTATGGATGTTCTCTTACTGCCTCTGACCTACATATATTTTTGCTGCTTTTTTTGTTTATAGCTTTCCTCCCTCAGCATGATACATCTTAATAAAGAAAACCATTGCAGAAATACAACTTTACAGTCTTGATGATGATATTTTCCTATCTCAAACATTCGAAGCATTTATTATGAGATTGAATCTATTTTCCAATTATGCAGAATAATGTTGACAAAACTGGAAGGCAAATAAAAAAGACATATCAAGAAATGAGTTCATTTTATTTTATTTTAAATAGGTTTTGTAGCATTTACACCTTTTTCTGATGGCGAAAAGTATGTGCTTATTGTAGAAAATGTATAAAAACAAATTCACGGGAGTTCTGGGAAGATGGCCAAGTAGGATAGGTCGAGTTCACCCCTGCTCCAAGGAACAGCAAGAGAAGTGAACAAGAAGGCAACCGGGATGGCGATGCCAGGGTATAAGTGACCTGGGAGGGTCTTCTACATCAATAAGGAGGCCCTGATTGTGAAAGCTGAAGAATTGAGACAGAGAACTGGAGACTGTCCAGTTAGTGCAAACAGCCTCACGCACCCCTTTCAAAACAGAAGCCCAGCACCCTCAGGTGTGCACCGACGGAGACTGGGACAAAGAAGTAAGCCAAGAGGTATTTCTGGAATGCACTACCCTTCTGCATTCTGCCCCCAACCTGTGATTCCCCCCACACCCCACACACCTCAACCCTAACACGCCCCCACCATGCTCCAAGTGCCTCCACCCTGAATCCGGTACCCCCTGTGCAACCCTGCCCGACACCCACACCCTGTGCATGCATTCACACCTTCTACAACCAGACCCATATCTCCCACGCAAGCTCACAGTCTCACCCTGCACTTCCAGAGACCCACGCCCAGCCCCTCGACTCCCACCTCCCCCTCCCTGGCTGCTGTAGCACATTGGGGTTATGGGTGCTCACTTTCATGCCCAGGCCACACCCACCCCCAGTCCATGCAGACGCATGTCAGCCTGCTGCCCCTGAGCCCTATGCATGTTCACACCAGGGCCCTGACCCCAGACCCATGCATGCACACAGTCACATACTTACTGCCAGGTACCCATGCATCTGTGCACTGACCTCTTGACTTCTGCACCTCAACTCCTTGCACTGCACACATGCACAACCCTGCCCCGCTCCCCTGCCACAAGCACCCTGCTCCCACATCTGGCAGGTGCTCACATGCACATCTGTGCTGCATGGCTCTTGCCCTGCACACACGTGCAACCTAACCCCGACCCACACTCCCCCCACACCTGTGCATCTACGCCAGGGCCCGACATCACATGCCCCAAAGCATGTTCTGCAATCTCCACAACCTGTGCATCACACCTTTATACTCGTGCATCAACATCCCAGCACCCCTGAACCCCTCCCCCTGCACAAGGACACACCCATGCCCCGCCCTCACTGTGCCCTGACCACTGTACCCAGTACCCTACGCCCTGATACCCACAACCCCCACATTCCGCACACTCACCCACATACTGCCTGCACACCCACCTCCATCCACCTCCACTGAGCCTTACTTCTGTCTTCCACACCAAACGCTATCCCTGCACTCCAAGGCCTGCCCGAGCTACACCCCACCCCCACAGGCCCCACATCCTACCTTACAACCCTGCAACCCACACCCCCCACACACAGGCACCAGTGTAGCATCCCCATCCCATGCTTATACCTACGCCACCATCCATCACTGGTCTGTTGTGTCCCACCCACCCCCACATCCTGCCCCACATCCATCCTGCAAAGACAAAGCTTTAGACTACTGGAGGAAATCAACTTCCAAGGTGATCCTATCAAGATATTTATATGCCTTAAAAGCAACAGAAGATCACTAAGCATATCAAGATATAGACAGATATATCCCAGCCTAATGACCAAATTAAAACACTGAAGGAGACACAGACTTTGGAACAACCAATCAAATATGTTCATATAACTCTATTAAATAAAATCAATGGGATGGCTAATGGCATAAAGAGAGCAAGAAGAAACTAGAAGAACATAAAAAGGAATTTGAAAGAATAAATAGAGGGCGGCTGCTGTGGCTCAGCAGGCAGAGCTCCGACCTGCCGTGCTGGAGGTCTGGAGTTCGATCCCTGGTGCCTCCTGCCCATATGCAAATTAAAAAAAAAAAGAATAAAAAGAAAAATAGCAGATATCACAGCAATTAAAGGTGCTGTAGACCAAATAAAAAATATATGAGAGACACACAACAGGAGATTTGAAGAGGCAGAAGAAAGAATAAGTGAACTAGAGGACAAGAAAAAATTTATTTTGAGCACTCAAAACAACAAATGGCAAAAAAGATGGAAAATTTTGAATTGGAACTCAGAGAAATGAGGAACAAAACAAAGCACACAAATATTAAGAATCATTGGTGTCACAGAAGGAGAAGGGACAAGTAAAGAGTTAGGAAGATTAGTTGAGGATATAATGGGGGAAAGCGACACAACCCTTATAAAGGAGATAAATATGCAAGTCAAAGAAGCCCAAGGAACTCCAAATAGAATAAATCCAAATAGGCCTTCCCCAAGACACCTACTAAGCAATCTGTCAAATGTTGAAGAGAAGCAGAAAATCCTGAAAGAAGCAAGAGAAAAAGAATCTACTACATGCAAGGGAAACAACATAAGACTGAGTTCAGACTTCTCACTGGCACTATGGAGGCAAGAAGGCAGTGGTATGATATATTTGAGATCCTGAAAGAGAAAGTCTTCCAGCCAAGATTTCTTTACCCAGCCCAATTATCCATCAAATCTGAGGGAGAGATTAAAATTTCCACAAACAAACAAATCCTGAAAGAATTTGTCAAAAAAGAGACTGGCCCTACAAGAAATACTAAAGGGAGTTCTGCCAAGTGAAAAAAAAAAAAAAAAGACAGGTGAGGGAGGTCTGGAGGAGGACATTGAATTTAAGAGTACCACTAAGGGTAACTTATAGGATAAAAAGAGAAAGAGGGAAAAGAATATATAGATCTGACAAAAACTCCAAAAGATGAGATGGTGGATTCAAGAAATGCCTTTTCAGTAATAACTTTTAATGTTAATGGACTAAACTTACCAATTAAGAGATACAGATTGGCAGAATGAATTAAGAAACGTAATCCAGCTATATGCTGCTTGCAAGAGACTCATCTTAGACACAAGAATATAAATAGATTGAAAGTGAAAGGATGGAAAAAAGATGTTCCATTCAAACTATAACCAAAAGAAAGCAGAAGTAGCTATACTAATATTGGACAAAATAGACTTTAAAAGTAAAAACATCATAAGAGACAAAGAAGAACACCATATACTAATTAAAGGATCAATTCACCAGTTATGCTCCCAGACAAGGAGCTCCAAATTACATGAGACAGACATTGGCAAAGCTGAAGTGAGTGAGAGATGTTTCAATAGTAGGAGACGTCAACACACCACTCTCCTCTATATACAGAACTACCAGACAGAGGATCAACAAGGAAATAGAGAACTTAAACAACTTGATAAATGAATTAGACCTAACAGATAACAGACAGGTATAGGTCATTAAACCCCAAAACACTGGGATATGCATTCTTCTCTAGAGTTCATGGAACATTCTCCAGGATAGATCATATGCTGGGACACAAAACAGGTCATTATAAATTTAAAACCATTGAAATTATACAAAGCACTTTCTCAGATCACAATAGAATGAAGCTGGATATCAATAACCACCAAAGAATGAGAACATTCACAAATATACGGAGATTAAATAACACACTCTTAAACAACCAGTGGGTCAAAGTAGAAATTGCTAGAGAAATCAGTATCTATCTGGAGATGAATGAAAACAAGAATACAACATATCAGAACTTATGGGATATGGCAAAGGCTGTGCTGAGAGGGAAATTTATTGCCCTAAATGCCTTTATTAAAAAACAAGAAAGGGTGGGCCATGGTGGCTCTGCAAGCAGAGTTCTTGCCTGCTATGCTGGAGACCCAGGTTTATTTCCCTGTGCCTGCCAAAGCAAAACAAAACAAACAAACAAGAAAAAAAAAAACAAGAAAGAGCAAAAATTAAGGACTAACTGCCCACCTGGAGGAACTTGAGAAAGAACATCAAATTAACCCCAAAGCAAATAAAAGACAAATAACAAAAATTAAAGCACACTTAAATGAATGGGATAACAAAAGAGCAATAGAAAGAATCAACTAAAACTTGGTTCTTTGAGAAAATCAATGAAATCAATGGGCCACTAACAAAGCTAACAATGAAAAAAAGAGAGGGTGCAAATAAACAAAATTAGAAATGAGAAGGAGGTTGTTACCACAGACCCTGAAGAAATTTTTAAAAAAATCATAAGATGATATTATGAACAACTATATACCATCAAACTAGACAACTTAGATTAAATAGACAAATTCCTGGAAACACACAAATAAGCTACACAGACTCAGGAAGAAATAGAAGATCTTAACAAACCAATCACAAATAAAAAGATTCAATTAATCATGAAAAATCTTCCTACAAAGAAAATCCCAGGGCCAGATGGCTGCAGAGGGGAATTTTATCAAACATTCCAGAAAGAACTAACACCAATCCTGCTCAAACTTTTCTAAAATGTTGAGGAAAAAGGAATATTACCTAGCTCATTTTATGAAGCTAACATCACTTTAATACCAAAACCGGGTAAAGATGCTATAAGAAAGGAAAACTACAGACCAATCTTCCATATGAACAAAGATGCAAAAATTCTCAACAAAATACTAGCAAATCGAATCCAACAACACATTAAAAGAAATATACACCATGAATATTTTGGGTTTATACCAGGAATGCAAAGATAGTTCAGCACAAGAAAATCAATTAATGTAATAAAGCACATTAACAAATTGAAAGGGAGAAATCACATGATCATCTCCATTGATGCTGAAAAAGCATTTGACAAAATTCAACATCCTTTTCTGATAAATACACTTCAAAAGATAGGAATCAAAGGTAAATTCCTCAATATGATAAAGGGCATATATGAAAAACCAATAACCAGCATTGTACTCGGTAGAGAGAGACTAAAAACATTCCCCCTAAGATTGGGAATGAGACAAGGACACCCTCTGTCACCATTATTATTCAACATTGTATTACAAGTTCTAGCTAGAGCAATCAGGGAGAAAAACAAAATGAAAAGCTTTCAGATTGAAAAGAAGGAAGTAAAGCTTTCATTATTTGCAGATGACATGATACTATACTTGGAAAATCCTGAGAAATCTACAACAAAGTTACTTGAGCTAATAAGCAAATTCAGCAAGGTGGCAAAAATCAGTAATGTTTCTATACACTAGCAATAACCTAACTGAAGAGTCAGTTAAGGAAAAAATTCCATTCAAGATAGCAACTAAAAAAATCGAGTATCTAAGAATGAACTAAACTAGGAACATAAAGGACTTATACACAGAAAACTATATAACATTGCTAAAAGAAATCAAAGAAGACATAAATAGATGGTAAGACATTCCCTGCTCATGGATAGAAAAGTTAAATATAGTTAAGATGTCAATTCTACCTAAATTGATATACAGATTCAATGAAGTACCAATTAGAATTCCAACAACCTACTTTGAAGACTTGGAAAAGCTGGTTTCCAAATTTGTCTGGAAGGGAAAGAGATACCAAATAGCTAAGCATTCTATAAAGAAGAATGAAGTGGGAGGATTAACACTCCCTGAATTTAAAACTCATTATAAGGCCACAGTGGTCAAAACAGCATGGTACTGGTACAAAGATAGAAGTATTGACCCATAGAATCAAATCAAGAGTACAGAAATAGGTCACTCTATGGTCTGAGGTCAAACGATTTTTAACAAGACCCCAAATCCTCTGAAATGGGACAAAATTGTCTTTTCAATAATTGGGCATGGGAGAACTGGATATCAATAGCCAAAAGTATGAAAGAGGACCCCTATCTTACACCCTACACAAAAATTAACTCAAAGTGGTTCAAACACCTAAATATAAGAAACAGCACCATAAAGCTCCTAGAAGAAAATGCAGGGAAACATCTTCAAGACCTAGTAATAGGAGGTAGCTTCCTAAACTTTATATCCAACACAGAAGCAACAAAAGAAAAAATAAATAAATGGGTGCTCCTCAAAATCAAATGCTTCTGCACCTCAAAAGACTTTGTTACAAAAAAAGGTGAAAGGCAACCAACTCAATGGGAGAAAATATTTGGAAATCACATATCGGACAAAGGTTGATATATTCTATATATATATATATATAGAAATCATACAACTCAATAACAAAAGAACAAACAACCCAATTATAAAATGGGCTAAAGACATGAATAGGCATTTTTCTGAAGAGCAAATAAAGATGACTCAAAAGCACATGAAGAGATGCTTATTTTCATTAGCTATAAGGGAAAGGCAGATCAAGACTACAATGAGATATCACCTCACACCTATAAGAATGGCTGCTATTAACCAGCAAACTACACATGTTGGAGAGGATGTGGAGAAACTGGGACATTTATGCACTGCTGGTGGTAATGTATAATGTTACAACCATTATGGAAGAAAGTTTGGCAGTTCCTTAGGAAACTAAACATAGAGTTGCCCTATGATCCGGCAATAACACTACTTGGTATATAACCAGAAGAGCTGAAAGCAGTGACATAAACAGACATTTGAACACCGATGTCCATGGCAGCATTATTCACAATTGCCAAAAGATGTAAACATCAACAGACAGTGAATTAACAAAATGTGGTAAACATACAATGGAATATTACCCAGCAGTAAGACGAAATGACATCCTGAAGCACATGACAAGATAGATGAACCTTGAGGACATAATGCTGAGTGATATAAGCCAGACACAAAAGGATAGATACTGTATGACTCCACTTTTATGACCATGGTAAAGGTAAAATCAGAGGCTTATAATACAGAATATAGGGAACTTAGTGATACATAGAAGCTAGAGGTGAGTGAACGGTTAGCTAATGAGGTTGAACTCTGATGTAAGATAGAAGATAAGATAGAAGTGAGGGCAGTTCTCTAGTGGGTCTATAAGTAATATTACCATATTGAAGGTGAACATGATTGAAAGGGGTTGTATAAACCCATGTGTCCCACTGATTAACACTGCAAATATATATAGGTTTTTGCATAAACTACTGTAAGGTATGAATCCTGTACAAAGAATGTATAAGTTTGGGGTATAGAGGGGAACTGCTATTGCACACTGTGGGCTATGTTTAACAAGAAAACATCAACAGTACCACAGCAACACCAGGGGTAAATAATGAAGGGAGGGACACGTGTTAAGGGGAGGTTTAGATTTTCTATTTGATGAGGGAGTGTTTATTGTTTGTCTTTCTCTTGGGAACAATGAAATTATCTAAAATTGAAAGGGTCGATGTAACAAGGGTCTAGATTGTAAGCTGTTATTGCAGTCACATTTAGTCTGGAGTGGCAATTGTTACTTCTGGATTTTGAGAGACTGGTCTATATATGTATAACCTGATATTTAGAAATAAGAGCCGATCAGGTAGGGATTAAGGTAATTCAGGATACAGGTGTAAAAAAGGCATTGTCTATATTTTAGAACCTCATCTACCCTTTGAGACCAAAGGAAGAAAAGTTTATTTTGTCCAGAAGCTAAATTTTCTGTAGCAGATAATCTAACTCAACCTGTCTGGATAGATCATTTAAACAATCCAAACACAGGGAGCCTAGAATAAGAATGAGGGCCTTTAATACTGTATAGCTTAATGTAATGCCGGTATACATTCTAGAATATATTAGGCAGATAATCAGAAAGTATCAGCAAAGTCCCTTGAGCAATTGGACAAAAAATAATGAACTATTAAACTTTACCACCAAGGAATCCCCTGATACTGTTTCAAACTTTAAGGACACCCAAGTCAATAGGCCATGCCCTCGATCATGAGGCTTACTCTTGTGAAGCTTATGTAGGTAGTGGAGAAGCTTAGACTACCTATAGGCATGCCTAAGAGTTACTTCTGGAAGACCTCTGTTGTTGCTCAGATGTGGCCTCAGTCTCTCTAAGCCCAGCTCTGCAAGTGAAATCATTGCCCTTCCCTCTACGTGGGACATGACATCCAGGGGTGAAAGTTTCCCTGGCGATGTGGGAGATGACTCCCAGGGATGAGCCTGGCCCTGGTACCATGGGACCAACAATGCCATCCTGACCAAAAGGGGGAAAAAGTGTAACAAATAAGGTGTCAATGGCTGAGAGAGCTCAACCAGAGTCGAGAGGCTACTCTGGACATCACTCTTGGGCAGGCTTCAGTTTAACATTGCTACCTGCCATAACTTGCAACCCCCAATGAAAACCATTCCTGCCAATCCTAAAAAAACACCTAGGACAATATATAATATTCTACAAAGGTTCCATGGACTAGGGTAAATTTCCAGAAACCTACAACATCCAGATGTGTCCTTGGACCAGATACATCCTGAAATGCAGATGCTCTCTGCAGAACATCTTCTAGTTCCATCCCCCTATCCCAAATTATCTGCAGCCCTGCCAACATGAAAAAGTTAGAATGGCCATAGATCAAATACCCTTAAAGACTGAGAGAATGATCAAACGTGATGGTGTCATACTCATTTGTTAAACCCTACAGAGAAGGTAGGGTTTAACAAATGAGTATGAGTGCTGAATCATTATATTGATATTTGTTTTAGTCTCCAGAATCTTAGAGCAGCTAGAAGTAAAAACCTAAAATTGTGGTATTGTAACCCAATCCAAACTCTGAAATCTTTTCTACAACTAATTGTTGCAATGTGCTTTGAAATTTATTGCTTTTTTGTATATATGTTATTTTTCACACACACACAAAAGTCAATGGTGATGATAAATGCACAGGTATATGATGATATTGAGAACCACTGATTGTATACTTTGGATGATTACATGGTATATGAATATATAATATATATCAATAAAACATAAACAATAAAAAGTTCACAAAAAGTAGAAACATCCATAGTTTCCCTCCATCCAAAAATAACCTCTGTTAACGTCTTTGTGTATTTCCTCTCTCTGTCTCTCTCTTCCTTTCTTCTATATACTCTTAAAATTTTGCAGAATACCTGTTTACTAAAATGATTCATTGAGAAAAGCCACAATGAAGAAAGTAGATGTGGTGGCTAGGCTGGGAACAGAACTTTTGCAAATCCAGAATGCCCTTTCCTAATCTTCCCTTCATAATATTAGAGTTAATTATTTAAACACGATTGATTAACACTTTAAAATCATCATTAGCATTTTAATATCAGCAATATTTGAAATCTAATCATAAGAGCTCAAAACACACTATTGGATTACTTTAAACAATACATTTTCCAATTAAATAATGCAGAAAATATTATCCACAAGAGACTCTGTACCTTGATTGTGTTTTCATTATAATCAATACCCTTGAGTCTCTTTATTTTTTACTTTGTTTTAAAATTTTTCATATGGTAAAGTTGACTTTCCTAAAATAGGGGGAACAAAGTTTAAAATATATTGGGTAGATGGAAATACTAGGAGATAATGAGAGGGAGGGATAAGGGGTATGGGATGTATGAGTTTTTTCTTTTTTCTTTTTATTTCTTTCTCTGAATTGATGCAAACGTTGTAAGACACGATCATGATGATGACTGTACAACTATGTGATGATATTGGGAGCCATTGATTGTACACCAAGTATGAAATGTTCCTATGTTAAGAATGTTCATGTTTTTATGTTGTTCTGTTTGGTCAATAAAAAAGAATTTTAACACACGTATAGGGTCATGTAAAAACCACCAAAGTCAGTGTATAGAACAGTTCCATCATCCCAAAAGTTTCCCTCATGTTGTCCCTTTAGAATCACTCTTTTTTGAGGATGTCAAATAAATGGAATCATACAGGGTGTTATCTTTTGAAACTGCGTTCTCTCACTCAACATAATGTCTATAAGATTCATCCAAGTTCTTGTATGTATCAATAGTTTGCTCCTTGTATTATTGAATAGTATTTCATGGTATTGTTATACCACTGTTTGTTTATCCATTCATCAGTTAGACAACATTGTGGTGATGTTAGGTTTTGGCTATCACAAATAAAACTGCTATGAAAATTCATGTACTGGCTTTTGTGTAAACCAAGTTTTCATTTTTCTGGGGTACATGCCTAGGAGAGGGATTGCTGGAGATCATATAGCAAGGATGTATACAACTTTATAAGAAACTTTCTACTTTCCAGAGTGGCTGTACCATTTTGTATTCCCATCAGAATGTATAAGAGGTCCATTAATTCCATATCATCAGGAACACTTGGTACTGTCAGTGTTTTATTTCAGTTATTCTAATAGTTATATAGGTAATGTATCTTATTGTGGTTTCGGGTTGCATTTTCCTATAATAAATAATGATATTGAACATCTTTTTATGTGCTTATTTTTCATCTTTATACTCTCTTTGATGAAGTATATGTTCAAGATTTTACCCCTTTCTTAATTGTGTTATTTGTTTTCTTATTGTTGAGTTTGAGAGTTCATTATATATTCTGAATACAAATCCTCTATTGGATATGTAGTTTGCAAATATGTTCTCCTACCTTGTATCTTGTATCTTCTTTCTCATGACTGTCTTCAGCAGGGAAAGATTTCAAATTTGATGATGTCTGACGTATCCTTTTTTTTTCTTTTCTGCATGATTCATTTGATGTCATATCTAAGAGCTCATTGCCTGATTCATCTGATGTCATATCTAAGAGCTCTTTGCCTAATCCCCAGTCACAAAGATTTCATCCTTTGTTTTCTTCTAAAAGTTTTATAGTTACATATTTTCATTTAGATCTATGATCCATTCTGAGTTACTCTTTGTATAAGGTGTGAGCTTTATGTCAATGACTCTTCCAAACCTATTTGTTGAAAAGACTATCTTTCTCCTTTGAATTTCATTTACATTTTGCCAAAGATCAAATGGCCATATTTGTGAGGATCTATTAGTTAAGTATTGATTCTGTTTCATTGCTCTATGTGCCTATATCCTCAGTCTGGGTTGCTTTCAACTGAAAAAACCAGACAGATTTGTCATGCATCATGAATAGTAGAGGGCAGGAAAAAGAGTAGTCTCTACATTGAAATAAATATTTTGTCCCCAAGAACTAGCAACAATTAGTCCCTTCCACCACCTATTTCTTGTTTTTTTCTTTTTAGTAGTCATTTAATTTATTCATATGGAAAAAATCATACTAGAGCTCTACCTTCTGTCAACATATAAACAATCAGTTTCAAGTGGATTTATACCTAAATATGAAAAGCACACCACCTATTTCTTGACACCTCTGAAGTCAGACATCACAAAATTGAGGTGAATGGTTTGATAAAGCCACCATTTAGCTTCTGATATGACAAATTAATAAAAGCAAATATCTGATTCCTTTAATGCCTTCCTCACTCAGTGTTTCTCCAATGGTGTCAACTGAAAACTGCACCAGCCTCCTATGGCTCATGGAACGGAGGGAGTTGTACCCTGACTTAAGGAAAAGTTTCAGATGAAATTACAACTCTTTTTACCATCTACAGAGATACACAAAATAGAAATACCTTCTACTATTTTATTTGAAAATAAAATGCCTTCAAAACCATAACAGTTCCATTACATTAGCATCTGGCCTGTTGTGATGGTTTGGAGGTTTTATGGAACCCAGAAAAGATCATGTTCTTAAAGCTAATCCATTCCCGTAGGTGTAGAGACCTATTGTGAGTGGAACATTTTGATTAGGTTATTTTGGTTGAGGCGTGCCCCCAGTGGGCCTTATCCCTTACTGCAGCCCTTTATAAGGACATGAAATAGAGAGAAGCTGAAAAAACACACACAAGCTCAGAAGGAAAGCTACAGATGGAGCAGCCAGGAGCTGAAAGCAATGAAGCCCAGATGAAAAGGAAAAGACCTGCAGACACTGCCCACGCCATGTGACAGAGACGTCCCAGATCACTGACAGTCTTTCTTCAGGAAGAAGTTATTGTCCTACTGATATCTTGATTTGGACATTTTCACAGCGTCAGTAAACAGTCAACAGGTAAGCTAATAAATCCCCATTGTTAAAAGCCAATCCGTTTCTGCTATATTGCATTTCAGCAGCTTTGGTGAACAAGAACACCTGTGTTAAAAATAAGTTTCTAAAGTATTTGCAAAGTACCCACGAGGGAATGGTGAGATAAGGGGAAAATTCAACTTCCCCATCTGGAGAATTCCTGATATTCTCACAAGCAGTGGGGACAACCAAAGCAATAGGCCGAGCCCTCAATCTTGGGGGTTCATATGAAACTTACGCCCGCAAAGGATAGGCTAAGCCGACTTAAAATTAGGCCTAAGAGTCACCCCCAGAGAACCTCTTTTGTTGCCCAGATGTGGCCGCTCTCTCTCAGCCAACACAGCAAGCCAACTCACCACCCTCCTCCTCTCTACGTGGGACATGACTCCCAGGGGTGTAAACCTTCCTGGGAACATGGGACAGAAACCCTAGAATGAGCTGGGACTCAGCATCAAAAGATTGAGAAAACCTTTTTGACCAAAAGGGGAAAGAGAGAAATGAGACAAAATAAAGTGTCAGTGGCTGAGAGATTTCAGAGTCAAGAGATTATCCTGGAGCTTATTCTTATGCATTATACAGATATCACCTTGTTAGTCAAGACGTAATGGAGAGGTTGGAGAGAACTGCCTGAAAATGTAGAGCTGTGTTCCAGTAGCCATGTTTCTTGAAGATGATTGTATAATGATACAGCTTTTGCAATGTGACTCTGTGATTGTGAAAACCTTATGTCTGATGCTCCTTTATTTACCTTATGGACAGATGAATAAAACATAGGGATTAAACATAAATAAATAATAGAGGGAACAAATGTTAAAATAAATTTAGTAGATTGAAATGCTAGCAATCAACGAAAGGGGTATGGTATGTATGCATTTTTTTCTGTTTTCTTTTTATTTCTTGTTCTGAATTGATGCAAATGTTCTAAGAAATGATCATGATGATGAATATGGAGCTATGTGATGATATTGTGAGTTACTGATGATATACCAAGACTGGAATGATCATATGGTAAGAATGTTCATGTTCGTATGTTATGTTTAAAATAAATAACTAAATGGTAAGTTTCTAGGGTTGCCCTCCAGCATCTTTTGGTTGAGAAAGATCCAGAATGGCAACCTAGAGCACAGAAATGAAGATGGATGGACACACAGACAGATGGAAGCAGACCTAGATGATGTCCGATTCCCCAGCCGGTTCCCCAAACTCGGATCATATGTTTATACTCCTTTGTAACTAAAACAGTCATTTGACTGCATAGATAGCTGAGCTGAGCAGCACGAATTATCTCCATATTTTTTGTTTATCATAGTCCATTCAAGTAATAGAGCTGTTGGTATTAAGCTAAAATGTGTTTTCTCCCTCCAGGCTGATGTTGGAGAGCTGCTTCTCCATCAGGATGAATTAGGATAATAATTGAAGCTAAGAAATAATGAACTTTTTATTGAAATGGCCAGATGGGACCATGACTTTTACAAAGAGTGGGTTTTTGGCTTCCAAAATCCACATGATCTCTTCTAATTATTGGGCAGTTTTTCAGTAGTCCTGAAGTCTTGGATTATAAATAGTGGCTTCTTGCAGATGCAATCACATTTTCCCATTTTGCTTTGTTCTTTCCAAGCTGAAATCAGCTCTTCCAAGAGACATTTCCCCGCTCTCTTTCTCCTTTTGTTAATTAATTTTGTCCCCACATGAACAAATGAGAGCTATCTCATTATTTACCTTTGACTTTTTCCATTTCATCTTTTGCATATGGATAAAATGCCATCAGTTGCTAGACTGAGAAAAGGGTCCTCACTCATTTATCCATGAATTCATTCATTTTACCAAAATCTGTTGATTACTGACTATGTCAGGCATGGTGACCAGCAAGGTAAATCTTTGCCTTCAAGGAGCTTATAGTACAACAGGAGATAGCTGTCAGCGAACCAGCAAAATGCAGTGTAATAAGGGCTAAAGTAGGGGCTGAGCTCTGGGTGGTGTAGGAACACTGTCTAGAAGCCCCTCCTCAGCCTTGAGAATCAGAGAAGGCCCCTGGAGCAGATGGCAGCTAAGAGGACTCTTGCTGGACAAATAGGAGTTGGCCTAGAGAAGGAATAGGGCCCTCTTTCAGGGAACAGCAACTATTTTAGTATTACAGGAGCATAGAGTGCAGGGGTGGCTTTTTGCTTAAAAAAAAAAAACTTAAAATATCTTAGGAAAGGCTTGCATTCTTGAATCCATCACAGGCTCCACCCTTTTCCATTGTTCTGCCCTATCCTGATTACCTGCCTGGCCCATGTAGGCATTTGAGTTTGGGATTCCTTACCTTTGTACCTAGAAAAATCAAGTTCAAACCATCCAGTGCCTTCGATCATCCTCTCAGCTGCCATTTCTGGTCTGAGAGGAAAGGAGACTAGCTCTTAACCGTATGATCCGAGTTTGAACCTGGGAACTGGACACCATCTAGATCTGTTACCATCTGTCTGTGTGTACATCCGTCTTGACTAGCTCTTTGTTGGAACCAAACCAGCGAAAGATTTCACCTGCCAGGTAAGACCATGAAAATTACTCACATACACTTAAAAAAAGGGGAGGGGAATGTCTTTTTTTTTTTTTTCAGGAAAGAAAAGGGGGTAAGCAGACAAATATTTATTAAGGTCCTATTGTGTACCAGTCTCTATGCTAAGTTCTTTTATCTTCAGCCTGTCTATAAAAGAATTTACAGGAGTCACAGGCACATGCTTAAAATTAAATTTGCAACTTATAAAGTGATTTTATGCATCTCAAAATATTTTATTTTCTTTATTATGCCTCAGGGTAGCAATTAAAAAGTCAGTAATATCCACGGGAGGGTCGATGATGTGTTGATACTGACCCTACGGGGAATACTGAAGATGCGTGGTCCCTGCCTCGGGGGTCGTTCACTGCTGTGGGTTTCATCATAGCACAATCCTCTCTGCTTGGTCCTCTGACCTATCAGATCTGAGTCATCCCGGGATTAAAGGAAATATGTGTGAACGAGTAAATCAGGACTTTGTGTCCTTGGGGACTTGAACAAAACCACATATGTAAGATTGATTTTGATCTCTCTCCTTCAGATAAAACTTTTTGCTACTAAGCAAATCAGTAACATCTCTGTTACCTTTCCAGGACTTCTTATATTGTTGGCTTCAGGGTTTTTTGTTTTGTTTTGTTTTGTTTTCCAAATGCAGGCCCGAGGAAGAGTATGGTAGGCCTTTATTGTCTAATCTGATTTTTCTTTGTGACATATGATCAGCCCCTATATTTTTATCCCTGGAGTGGTAAACAGCATTATACAAGATTCCACCGTAAAGTGAGTTTCTAAGCCCACAAAAATCCCATCCCATAAGAGTTTTTGTTACTTGGGTTAAGTTGTTCATTACCCTTAAAAGGGCTTTGGCTTAGGTGGTTTCAAAATTAATTGCATTGTTTACCTTCTTAATTTTTAGTAGGAACTATCTGTTTCTGAGAATTTGAGGGTGTCATTTTGTTCTCTTTCTCTTTTTTTTAACAATTTTTTTATTTCAAAAAATAACATATATACAAAAAAGCAATAAATTTCCAAGTACATTTTAACAAGTAGTTATACAACAGATTTTAAAGTTTGATATGGGTTTTGGCTCCACGATTTTTCATTTTCTCTTCTAGCTGCTCCAAGATACCGGAGACCAAAAGAAATACCAATATATTGATTCAGCAGTCATATTTATTTGCTAGAGCCTATCTTTTCTATTATACTCTTCCCTCTCATTTTCTTTTCTATTTTTATGAAAAATAACATATATACCAAAAAGCAATAAATTTCCAAGTACATTTTAACAAGTAGTTGTAGAACAGAGTTCATTGTTTAGTATGGGTTACAATTACAGAATTTTAGGTTTTTACTTCTAGCTCCTCCAAGGTACTGGAGACTAAAACAAACATCAGTATAATGATTCAGCACTCATATTCATTTGTTAGACCCTACCTTCTCTGTATAACTCCACCATCACCTTTGATCGTTCTCTCACTCTTTAGGAGTATTTTTTCATGTTGGAAGGGGTTGTCAATAATATGGGATAGGGGAATGGACCTAGTCAATGTTCTGGAGAGGCTGGCCCCTCTGCATTTCAGGATTTATCTGGTCCAGGGACCCATCTGGAGGTTGTAGGTTTCTGGAAAGTTACCCTAGTGTATGGAACCTTTGTAGAATCTTATATAATGCCCTAGGTGTTCTTTAGGATTGGCTGGAATGGTTTTGGTTGAGGTTTGGCAAGTTATTTGATAGGTAGCAACGTCTAACTGAAGCTTGCATAACAGTGATCTCTAGAGTAGCCTCTCAACTCTAATTGAACTCTCTCAGCCACTGACCCCTTATTTGTTACACTTCTTTCCCCCCTTTTGGTCAGGATGGAATTGTTGATCCCACAGTGCCAGGGGAGACTGGCCTTAAGGTTTTGAATACCTTGTGTGCTGGTTTGAAAGGAAGTATGCCCCCTAAGAAAAATCATGTTTTAATATAAATCCCATTTCATAAAGGTAGAATAATCTCTACTCAATGCTGTATGTTTGAAACTAATGAGATCATCTCCCTGGTTGATGTGATTTAGTCAAGAGTGGTTGTTAAATTGAATTAGGTGACGATATGTCTCCACCCGTTTGGGTGGGTCTTGATTGGTTTATTGGAGTCCTATAAAAGAGGAAATATTTTGGAGAAGGAGAGATTCAGAGAGAGTGACACTACGAAGCAGAGTCCACGAGCCAGCAACCTTTGGAGATGAAGAAGGAAAACGCCTCCTGGGGAGCTTCATGAAACAGGAAGCCGGGAGAGTAAGCTAGCAGATGACGCTGTCTTCGCCATGTGCCCTTCCAGCTGAGAGAGAAGCCCTGACTGTGTTTGCCATGTGCCTTCTCACTTGAGGGAGAAACCCTGAACTTCATCGGCCTTCTTGAACCAAGTTATCTTTCCGTTGATGCCTTTGATTGGACATTTCTATAGACTTGTTGTAATTGGGACATTTTCTCGGCCTTAGAACTGTAAACTAGCAACTCATTAAATTCCCCTTGTTAAAAGCCATTCCGTTTCTGGTATATTGCATTCTGGCAGCTAGCAAACTAGAACACCTTGTAATACTGACTTTCAAAAATAACTTCCTGGTCCACATAACAGAAATGGAGCCCAGAGCTGGTGTACATCTTCATTCATACTTGCACCTGGGGTGAGTCATGAGAAATTTTTTATTTCCTGAAGGAAGAGGAAAATCCCCCTCACTGGTCTAGCATAGAACCTTAGGCACAATGTTGCCCAATACACATCTGCTAATACATTTGCAAGTACCCCGAGATCCCTATCTACACAGTGAGTCATCTTAGTCAATCTGTCAGGTAGAAGCCGTCCAGAGAGGCTGAAGGTGTGGGACTGCCCTGTATTTCAGGGCCTTTGTCTATAAGGAACTATATCGTGGTCCAGGAACTGGGCTGGGTTTATACAACACCTGTATTTCCTAGATTTGCATCCTGGTACAATCAGACTGTGGTAAGCTGCTGTGTGCATAGGCTTCTTCTTTCTCCTTCTCCCAGGCTCCTTACTTAGTTCTGTTCATTGTTTTCCCTGCTCCTATCTGGAGAGTGTCAACAAATGGGCCCTAGTGCAACAGAATTCCAGTTATGACATTTTGGTCAGCTGCAGTCCTGGAGTAATCAGATAAGACAGCCACAGGTGCCAGAATGATGAAAGTTTGTGCATCTGATGACAAAAGTCTGGGGTAATCTTAGAACACCAGGAAAGGCCTCACAGGAGGAAAGGAACCTCCAAGTTAATGATTACAGTGAAAGCAGAGGTAAGGACAAAAATAGGAGCGTATGGGAGAAACACCAGGATTTTAGTGGAGTTGAAAATGAGGTGGAGAGAATTCTGAATTGAAGGAAGTTCAGAGGGAGAGATTTTTGTTCCGTCTGTGAAAACGTAGGGACTAGGTTTCTTAAATATTCCAAAATATTTGTTGTAAAAAGAAGGAGATGTCAGTTTATCTGCAGAGGTAAATGGTAAATCAAGGCAATTTTGAGGGGTGTTATTATTCAAGGGTCATTGGAGAGGATGTAGCGTGACATGTAGAGTATCTATATCTGACTACAGACTAAGGTTATCTGTAGAAGCCAGACCGAGAACCGGGACCAGTGAGTGGGTGGAACCTGGAGTTTTAGGATACTTTAGGCTTTCAGATACCACTGAGAACTGGAAGATATGCAAATGCTCGGGGCACCGAAAGCAGAGTGACTGAGGTTGCTGAGTCATTGGAGGCAGCGCACTGAGGTGGGTCCCACACTTGGTTTTTGGAACATTGTTCAGGAGTGATCTGGGCTTGCAGAAGCTTTGTAATTTTTTTTTTTTTTAGATCATCCGATAGCATACTCTTTGATGTTTACCAGCTTCAGGGAAATCGGGCCAATGTGATTTTTTTTTTCCTGTAGTAAAACTAGTCCCAACCAGCCAGACTGACTGGGAATTTATTGCCTGAGCAGTTTTCCAGCATGAGTTTTGCTGGTAAAACGAGACGTGAATGTTTCCTCCACTCTCAAAGGGCCTGTTTACATTGACTTGATTTTTACTGCCAGCTTTCAAGTGGGAAGAGGGAAATTATAAAGGTCAGCAGGTGAGCAGAAGGATCCTTTTGTCCTGCCATTCTGGTGTATGTGTTTGTAGGTGTGTCTGTTTCCAACGCAAATCAGTATGCCCTGGTCTGTTGGCATGGCCAGGTGTCTTGTTTTTAGGCATAATGATGGGTGCCAGGCTGGTTGCCCAGCAGTTTCCTATTTGTTTATTGTAAAAATGGTAAATTAAGCTGTAAAATTTCCTGGATTGGAGGGCAAGAAATATTTACTGTCAACAGAATAAGAACATGGAGATAAAAGATACTCGGCTCAAGGGTGCATCTAGTGTCAGGAAAGAGAATTAAAAAGAAGGAGAAACCAACAGGGCAATTCTGTCTTGAAGGGAACTTCAAGTGTTTGGGTGACACACATAACTTTGAGAATCATTCTCAGGTCAAAGCACCCATCAGTAGAGCTAAGAGGTAAAATTAGGTTGGACCTAAATTCAATTTCATCAACCCTTCTCATTTTTAACAGCTTTTTTTTAACTTCCCAGAAGATGACAGCTGGGTTCTCACAATTTGAAAATAAGAATTTGAGTGAAGAGTTGAGAGGCTAATCTCCAGATGTCCAGAGAAATTTAGCAACTAAGACTAACACTTCGGAGATAAGGCCACCACAAGTGCTGTCCTCCCACCAGGTAACAAACCAGGGCATTCTTGTTCTACTCAGGATTAACCAAGAAGTCATGAAATCCCTGACTGAGGCAAACTTAGAAGACTGCCTGCTCAATAAGGTAAGGGCTGATGCTTGCGCTCCTGCAACACCCTCTCCCCATTCCTCTACCCCATTCCCACCCACCCCCACCCCAACCTTAACCCTACACCCCAACCTTAATATGGCTGCTTCCAAAGATATGTAGAATGCGCCTCAGGAGACAAAGACTACTGTCCCTAAGGGTATTTTGGGTTCCAGCAAATCCTTCTCCTTGGAATTCCAGTGCCCTGAGGCATGGATTAGAATTTGGGTTGGAATTCCAGTCCTGCCACTGATATTTCTGTGATCTTGAGCAAGTCACTTAACCTATCTGAGCTTCAGATTTCTGGGCTAATAAAATGGAGATGATATGAGATCTTAGCAGAGTCACTGGAAAAGAATAAATGGAATTAGGACAAAGCTTCTTGAGAACTTTAAAACTGCTGGGTTTTAAAAAAAACGTCGTATTTTTAATATATACTAATTAAGAACTAATGTATTTTCTTCTATGTAGAATCATAAGCTCTTAGAATGTGGGAACTTGAAGGGACTTTAAAACATTATCTAATTCAAACATTCAAGACCCTTAAACTGACTAAAAGTTAAAGATTAGTCTATGGTTTTCATATCTTTACAAATAAAACAGATTACTAGCATAGTGAGAAGTAAGCAAAGTCATCGAGAGGTAAATAGGAGTAGCCTATGATGATAAAAATTATAGCAAACAAAATTATTTCCCATTATTCCTTCTTTTTGGGGTTTCTAAATGTAAGCATGTTGCCTGACATGTTCCCATAGCTTGGTATTTTCTGAAAGAAAAAAAAATCCAGATTCTTCTGCCTGTTATTCAATTGATTTCAACTGCCCTGTCTTTTTACCCCCTGCTTCCCCTGCATTTCCAACAGTAAAAGTTCTAAACAGTGGTCTACATGGAATCCAGCCTGTGCATGTGTTTTGTTTGGCCTCCAAGTATTTTTAAAACATTCCAAATTTGTTACAAACATTTTTAAATAGTGAGATTTTGCGTAGAAATCCAGATTCCCATCTTCTCTGGAAAAAAAAAAATTAGAATACTGGCAAATGTGGGGCCCTATTTCTAGCCCAGCAACCATGGGCTGGAGCTGGCTTATCTGTTAGAACATGTGCTTGCCAGTTCTCTGGAGGCTGCTGCATTCTGACATCTGACACCTAGCGTCCCCCCTTCTCCACACTTCCCCCTCTTATGCATTCCCAGCTCCCTCCCTCCCTCCCCTTTCCCTACCATGTAAGTGTTTTAGCTCTGCCAAGGTCCCAACTCCCCTTCTCCCTTCTCCCAGGGAAGGTCTCCCCTCCTCTCTCCACTTTACCAGTTCATACCCGTCCTTCAAACTCAGCTCAGAGTTCACTTTCTCAAAAGGGGTTCCTTGACACCTAACACAAGCTATGCCTGGCCTCCTATGAACTCCTATTATTGATTATTCCTGATAATGTTTATTTAGTAATCAATTGTCTATTAATCCAGACATCTTTCCTATTATTATGGTGCGGGCAGCTTAAATATTATTTTATTCTTTATAAGCTTCTAGAGGACAGAACAGTGTCTTGGTTATCTTTCTTACCCCTTGACATTCACAGAGTATCTTGCACATATGTGGCCAGCAATATCTTCAGGGTTCTTTGAAGATAATCCAAGAATAGTGGAGAAGGGCCTGGCAGATTGAGGTGCATGTAGTATCTCATATAATCCAGTCAACGGCCATGTGATGTGTGCATGTTATTGCCATTTTTCCAGGGGGGCTTATGATTTGCCCAAGGTCACACAGCTAGGTAATGAGAACGTCAAGATTTCAGCCTATCCTTTTTACTCCAAAGACCACATTTCATCTGCTAAACTTCTCTATATCTCCACAAACACATACTGGGCACCTGCTTTGTGCAAAATGCTGTGCTGTGGTTTCAGGGAGGCCCCAGGCCTGGTATGTGGCCTGCAAATGAAAAATTCTGAGTTTTTGGAGTATCTTTAAGAATGCATCTGTCTCAACTGCAGACATTGCACATAACTACGCAGGTACAAGGAAGAAGTCCCATGTGCAGACAGGAAAGCACTTAATGTAATGCACAGCAAAACATAAGGGCTACTGTAAAGATTTAAACAGTGCTGGAGGAGAGCAGAGGGGTGTTAGCTCTGATGGGAGAGGGGGTGGGTTTCATCCGCAGTCCACTTGTCTTTTAGGAAGGCAGATCAGCACGGTGGTCTCAAATATTGGCCTCAGAATTACACTGCATGAGTACGGACCTTTGTTCCATGGCTTACTAACTCTGGAACTCTGGGAAAATTACTTAAACTTTCTAAATTTCAGTTTACTAAACTGTGAAGTGGGGCTAATAATAGTATCCATCTGAAGTGATTATTGGAAGGCTCAAATGAACTAAGCCTTAGTGTCCAACAGAAAATACACTTAGCTCCATGGTGACGCTCTTGCTACAGCTTCTGCTACATTAGTGAGCTGCAAATACGCTGTGTGGCCCGAAAGTTTTGGTTCATGAAAGGGTTAGTCTGAAAAATAGGAATATAAGAGTGGAAAGCCTATTGCCTCAGCTGTGTCCCTGTATTTAAGTTTCTATCCCTTTAAATTACTCACTTTTGGGAAGACAGAGATGATATCTGCCTTTCTTTTTTTTTTTAAACTGATTACTGGATTGAATGCAATTCTGGAATTGAAGGTTTGATTTCCTGTTTTCTGTAAGGATGTTCTCAGCGTTTTCCCCCAGAGGCACTCCTCATGGATTACACTCACTCAGACTCTTGGGCAAGATTGGGTTTGGGTGACATTCCTGCCAGGCTGCTTAGCCCCACCCCTTCATCTCTTTCAAGAAATCATGTCAGAAAGCAAAGGGAGTCAGAGTGTTGTTATTATGGGGAATAACCTTGAATTCCCAATAATTTATATTTGAAATAGTTAATGGTTCACAAACTTGAGCTATTAATAGTAGCAAATGACTGGTGGGACAACAATGGGCCCTGACATTGTGGTTGGTGAGGAGAGGAAAGAGGCCCCGGGTGGGGAAGTGGGCATGTGCATAGGTATGCAGACCTGCCCCTGGAAGAGTACAAGCCACCGGCAATGGATGGCCTCCTTAAAGGTTGCCCCTGAATACTGTTTACATAAATGGATTAATCAGAATAACTGAGTCTACATGTTAATAATTGTTGCATAGAACGGATGGACTAAGTGATCTCCTAAAGACATCTAGCATTCATCTGCCTGATTAACTTAATGTAATCCATTTCTTTTTTAAAAAAATATTTTTATTAGCAAAACAACATATAAACACACAAACATTCTTAACATACAAACATTCTATACATGGTATACAATCAGTGGCTCACAATATATTAGAATTCATTTCTGTTTCTGCTCTGCACACCCATACAGGCAAACATTTAAAAAGAACAAAACGTA
>PVIY010006230.1:73312-89074 GCA_004026745.1 Myrmecophaga tridactyla
AATATTTTTATTAGCAAAACAACATATAAACACGCAAACATTCTTAACATACAAACATTCTATACATGGTATACAATCAGTGGCTCACAATATATTAGAATTCATTTCTGTCTCTGCTCTGCACACCCATACAGGCAAACATTTAAAAAGAACAAAACATACCTGCTAATTGATTTAATCAGCTAAGGAGGAGAATGAAACTTTAACAGGTACCTGTGACCAAATTTGGACCGAATGTGCTTTGATTCCACCTTCTTAAATTATCATGCTTTTCCCTTAATTTTATTTTAAAGCTTTGCCATTAAATAAATTTGGTGGCAAGGTTGACTCAAAGCTTCCCAGAGTTTGACAGACAATAAAAGGAGTCTGGGGTTGGGCCTTCGATGGGTCTCTGCTTGTGGTGGAGCCTTCTGACCTGTAGGGCTCCTCCTTTCTCCCAGACCACGCCCTGAAAAATGCCTGAGGCCTCACTCCCTGCTTTTCTTTCTTCTTTTTTTATTTAGGTTTCTGCAAACTTTTTTCTTTATTTTTTTTTTTTAATTTAAAATTTTTTTTTTAAACAACAGCAGACAAACATGAACATTCTTACCATATGATCATTTCATTCTTGGTATAAAATCAATAACCCAAGTTGTATATTCATCACCATGATCATTTCTTAGAACATTTGCCTCAATTCAGAAAAAGTAATAAAAAGAAAAAAACTCATACATACCATAACCCTTACCCCTCCCTCTCATTGACTGCTAGTATTTCCATCTACCCAATATATTTTAGCCTTTGTTTCCCCTATTTTTTTTCTATACCCTTTACCACTCCCTTTCATAGATCACTAGCATTTTAATCTACTAAATTTATTTTAACATTTGTTCCCCCTATTATTTACTTATTTTTAATCCATATGTTTTACTCATCTATCCATACCATAGATAAAAGAAGCATCAGAGACAAGATTTTCACAATCACACAGTCACATTGTGAAAGCTATATCATTATACAATCATCTTCAAGAAACATGGCTACTGGAACACAGCTCTACATTTTCAAGCACTTCCCTCCAGCCTCTCCATTATACCTTAACTAAAAAAGTGATATCTATATAATGCATAAGAATAACCTCCAGGATAACTTCTCGACTCTAAGATCTCTTAGCCATTGATAATTTATTTTGTCTCATTTCTCTCTTCCCCCTTTTGGTAGAGAAGGTTTTCTCAGTCCCTTGATGCTGAGTCCCAGCTCATTCTAGGATTTCTGTCCCACGTCTCCAGAATGGTTACACCCCTGGGAGTCATGTCCCACGTAGACAGGACTCCCTGCTTTTTAATACCCTGAATTGGAATCTTCTTGCTCTACAGTTCCAGGCTGTGGTCAGGACAAGTGAAGGGAACTAGCCTGTGGTTTGTGGAGTTTGCACCATAGGAGTGACAAGAACACATGGGAATGAGCTTGGGAAGGCTGCCGCAAAAAATCACCTTTGAGGTTGCTGAATAGCACAGTGATCCCATATAGAAGTGAACCTATTGCAGAAAGGATAGCTAGAGTGTGGGGGAAAGAGGGCTACCCATTACCTAGTAGGAAATGGGCTCCCACTCAGCATCCATGGCACGTGTAAGACCCCTGTCCAAGGCAGGGGTCTTTCCCCATCATTTCTGACCCCCATGTCCAGTACCTCTGTCAGGACCCCTGCTGGATTACCCCTGTGTGCTTGTGGGAGGCTGGAACCATCGATGATGGTTGAAATGAATGGAGATGTCTGACTCAGTGTTTCCTGAGCCTTGACTCAAAATTTAGGATTGTTTAGGTTCAGGAAGAGGATAAAAAGTAAGTTTTACTTCTGATGCTTCCATATTTGAGAGAGTAGCAGAGTGTGATGGAAAGGAGTTGGGGGGTGTGCACAGTGGGTTTGGTCCTACTGCTGGCTTCTAGTGTTACATTAGGTGAGCCACCGTTGTCACTCTGGAGCACTATAAAATGACACCAGATAAGCTGATTTCTGAGTCTTCCAATTCTCCGATCCAGAGACTAAATTACAGGAGAAATGATGGATGAAGAAAATCAAAACCAGAGCTTGTGGTTGTAGGCCCCATAAAGCATTCCTTTGTTTGACTTTCACTTCGGGGAGTCAAAACGGGTCACAAAGACAAACTAATAATCCTGTATAAGGAATGGGGGGTAATAGGTGTCTCCCATGAGGCACGTGATCTTGTCCTACCCAGTAGAGAAAACCCACCAACAAATGAGGGCATGGTTCGTAAGAGGTCCACAATGGAAAACTTTTTTCCAATAGGTTACTTAACATGTGAGTGTGCTCACACATGCAAACACACACTCTTTTTCAAGCTTTTATCCGTTACAAATGACCTGATGAAAAAAAGTGATTTGGTAGTGTCAATATGGTGACAAATCTTTCATTCGTTTTTTTGTAGACCTTAATTTGCATTTATTTTATGATGAATTTATTCC
This sequence comes from Myrmecophaga tridactyla, assembly GCA_004026745.1. Lineage (NCBI taxonomy): Eukaryota > Metazoa > Chordata > Mammalia > Pilosa > Myrmecophagidae > Myrmecophaga > Myrmecophaga tridactyla. The sequence goes on from PVIY010006230.1 coordinate 75,776, forward strand.
CAAGCCATAAATTTGGGAATACAGAAACTGTTTCTTCAGTTTCTTCTGGGATGTCTTTTTCTTCTGTACAACCTTCTCTTCTGGTTTATGAACAATATCTTTGGTTTCAGCAAGGCTCATCTCAGTGGGGCAGGTGGAGCTCAGGCCTGGGTTAATCCGACCGTGAGCAATGTAAGTCCTGCCGGGCATTTTAGAAGCTTTGTTCACCTGGATACGCTCAATGACCAGAGAATCTGCATCTAAATGCATAAGCCCAGCATTACTCTCTGCACTGTGCAACAAAAATTCAGTATTCTTTTTGGGCCAGCTACCCAGCCTCCAGCCTCACGTTTCGCCTGGGCACACTTGTCAACACCGTCATTGCTTCTATAAAGTGTCATCTTTCAGATACTTGGGGGCTTTTTGAATGTGCATGCCCTTGATGGCCTGAGAAGTTTCTCAGGCATTCTTAAAAGTGTACATGAGGATTTGAACCTCTTGATCTGCATGATTTTGTGCGGTTTTCTAAGTCAAGTGAATAGTGAACCATTTTCAGAGATCACCTCGGGCTGCTTAAGGGAAGAGTTTCATTAGTTTTTGACTCAGGAAAAAATATATAATTGGTCCTCATTATTCATGGATTCTGTATTTGTCAATTCTGCTACTCACTAAAATGTATGTGTAACCCCAAAACAAATACTGTGCATTCAGTCATTTTCAGAGTGGAAAATTTGAGTCACCCACCAGGCATGCTCCCAGCTGAGGTCAAACAAAGTGCCTGTAAACAAGTGCCCTTTTCACAGTAAAATTAGGCCCACATTTTTCACATTTTTGTGCTTTTTCTTGGTGATTTCAGTGTTGAAATGGTCCCCGGGCATAGTGCTCAATTGCTATCTAGTGTTCCTAAAGCACAAGAAGGCTGTGGAGAAAATACGTGTGTTGAATAAGCTTCATTCAGGCATGAGTTATAGTGCTATTGTCCATGAGTTCTATGGTCACGAATCAACAATATATGTCCAATAAGGGGTCTTCAGCATTTGCCATGACTTTATAGAAACAACTACCACAAATAATGAGGATTAACTATATATAGTCCCCGCTATTTTACTACCAGTCATGATACTAACATCAAAGGATTATGGAATAACACCAGTGGATTTGGAAGATTTGGGGTGGGAGGTTGTAGCTTTAGTCCTCAATACAGTCTGAGAACTTAATTCTTTGAGCATACTCTTTTCCAACTATTATAACTGCAAAGCCCCATCTAGTTAGCCCTTGTATTACTTTTCTTCCATAATATGTGATCAGACCTCTGGTCCCTGAACTTATCCAATGTCCTCTAATCTACCAAACTGCCCATTACCTACGCATGAACCATCACTAAAACCCTCCCTTGCTGTTTTATCCTTCTCCAGCTCTTGACCAGCAAACTCCAATATTAGCACCTCAGCTCCTACCTTTGGAGGGCTGAGAGGGGCTAGAGAACACCTCACAACTGAGCCCACTGGCATGCACAGTTTCATCAGCCATCCTCTGCTGAGGATGGTACTTCTTGGCAATCTTCAAACATGTACCTAACTGTCTCTCATTCCTTATAGGAACTCTTTCAAAATCTATCATCCTTAACTCTCCTACCCTCCACCTCTCCACCTCACTCCCAGAGAATTGTTTTATTATCTACTCAGTGAAAAAAAATAGACATCAGACAGGAAGTCTCTAAGATTCCTGTATCAGCACCCATCATTCTTTCTTTCTTTCTTTCTGATCTATCAAGGCTAATTCCTCATGCAGGTTTCTGAATTTGCACTACTCCTTCTGGCTGGTAAGTCTTTACTCAGTTGTTTGGCCCTCTGCTCCCTCTTCCTTTTCCATTGGCACTTTTCTCTCAGCATTTAAACATGTTCAAGCCTGTGGGTGGCCCTGATTTTTTCCTTCCATAGCCAAACTTCTTGAAAGAATTCCTTAACTCTCTCTCTACTTGCTCAGCTTCAATGGACTCTTAACCTATGCAATCTGGCTTAACATCCAGCATTTCCCTGAACACACCAATCCCATTTTAGTTGATGTTGTAGCCTTGAGTCTGAAATTTGTAGGACAGGTTAGCAGGATGGAAACTTGAGAAGGATTTAAGCTGCAGTCTTGAGGCAGAATTTCTTCTTCCCTGGGAAATATCAGCTTTTGTTCTGAAGGCTTTCAAATGATTGGATGAGGTCCACCCACATTATTGAGGGTAATCTCTTTATAGTCAACTGATTGTAGATGTTAGATCTACAAAATACTTTCACAGGCACACAGATTAGTGTTTGATTAAATAATTGCACACTATTGCCTAGCCAACTTGACACTTAGACTAAACATCACAGGGTTTTAGCTCACTCAGGCACTTACTGTTGACCTCATTCTTAAAATTCTCCTTCCTTTGTTTTCAAGAACTCTCTTTCTTTATTCTCTTACCATCCCAGCATGCCTCCAAGGCAATCTCTGTTCCAACATCCTCTCCTCGTGCTTTCTCATGCCTAGATACTTGCTGTTTTCTCTTTCTAAAACAACCTTCATGACCTTCTATATCTAGCTAACTCCTACTAATCTTTCAAGATACAACTCTGGGGCAGCTGCCCTGGCTCAGCAGGCAGAGCTCCGACCTGCCATGCTGGAGGTCTGGAGTTCAATCCCTGGTGCCTCCTGCCCATATGCAAATTAAAAAAAAAAAAAAAAGATACAACTCTGCTAGTACTATTCCTCCAGGAATGTCCCCAACCTTCAAACTAGATGAAATCTCCCTTTTCTGTTTTCTCATATCATCCTACACAAACCTCTACCTAGCACATGATTGCACTGTTCTCAGTTGCCTGTTTGTTTGTTGTATGTGTCACTCAGCTGATAACCTCTTCACTACACATATGCACAGATTCTGGCATGAAGTAGAAGTTCAGCAAAAATTGGTTGAATGGAGTTGAATCACAATATATAGGGGGTGTCCCAGAGTGGAGAGGACCCTTGACCATAGGCTTCTAAAAGAACTTTTTATTTGGCATGGAGAATAACCTGCCCCCTCTCTTCCACTTGCACACTGGAAGATGCAGAGTCTCCATAATTTTCTAACATTCAAGGAGGATACCCTTGGTTCTTTCTCCTATGAGGAATATGACAGGATAGACACAAAAGGTACAGAGCGGGCTAGCTGGCTGCTGGTGGCAAAAAGATGTTAAAAGCATCATAGGCATGATTATCATATTCACGTTTAGACAAAACACATTGACTTTTACGAAGATAATTTTATGCATGTATATCATACAGTACCCAGTGAAATGGCAAGCTCCTTAAGATCAGGGACCTCACCTTCTGGTTCTTGTTCCTCCTTGCAGTGCTAGGTTTCTGGACCGAGAGAGTCCTCTTTGTGAGAGTTTGTACCTAGAAAACAGCTCTGAGCCTGCACACTAGGTCACCCACCTGTATCGTACCTGGTGACACCCTACGCTTCCCATACGTGTACTCTGCCCTTATGTATGTCTTCCCCACCACCATAAGTGCAGGGGCTGTATCTGTCTTACCATTGCTGTGTCCCCACATTCATCAAAGTGCCTGGCACATAGCAGATGCTAAATAAATATTTACTGATGAATTGGCTCTGCATGTGATATACATACAATATGCATATAAATAGATATGTATGCACATTTGTATTCTATGTATCTATAGCTTTGTTGGCATGTGATCTCCAAGGGTTGGACTAATTGATGACTTCTCTTCTTAAAACAGACAGAAATCTCTTAGATTTGGGCTTTTTTTTTTTTTTTTTTGGATGTCTTGAACATTTTATGGGTTTCTTCAAAACAGCTCTGTAATATATAGAAACAGCCATTTTGTACCAAATTTGGAAGGACCTTAAAGAGTCATAAATGAGCGTTGGATGTAGATTTATCAAATACTGCTTACAAACCAGACCCTGGCTTGGCTCGGCAGCGTCTCTCTGAGGGAGTCTTATAAGGTAACCTGCCACCATGTTCCTCCTAAGAAATGAAACAAATGCTCCCCTTCATTTCTGGGAAAACTTGCATACCTTTCCCATTTCTTATTTCATTTGGATTTTTTTCTGTCTCTCCTGAAGTTTTGGGTTTCCTACAAACATCTATTTCACTAAACCTTCAGTATCTTTTAAGATATATATTTTAGGGGACATTTAATTTTCTATGGGTACTTCCCAGTTCTTGGATGGCATGCTGTGTCAAGTCAGAAAAATACATAAATTCATGCCTTTTCTTTTGGATCTAGTAGAAGAAGGAGAGGGTAGTACAGAGGAGATGGGAACCATCATTTGTTGATGACCAAAGTAGAAGGCAATCTGTGGGGCATTTGCACCCATTAAAATGTTTAATTTTCACCAACCTGGAAAGTGGGCATTATTATCCTATCGTGTAATCTCATCGTTGTTCATAAAATCCTGCATGATCTGGTGCCTGCCCTCCTTTCCAAAGTCATCACCCATTGCTTTCTTTCTCCCCTCCTGTGTGTGTACTTCTGCTTAAGCAGCCTTGGAATTTGCTTTCCCAAGCTATCTTCATGGCTCTCAGGGGTCACCTTCTTAGAGAAGCTTCCCTGGCCACCCTATCTAAAACAGCAGCCCTTTCATTCTCTAGCCCCCTATCCTATTTTATTTCCCTTCAGGGGCTCTATCACATCTGGTATTGTATTATATATTTTGGTGGGGTTTTTTTGCCTGTATCCTCAACTAGAGAGCAAGTATCTTTCTCTAGGTGGTTCACTGCTGGATCTAGATTGGTGCTTGCCACAAAGTAGGATCAAATAAATACAGAGCAGGTGGTGCGACAGTGGCTCAGTGGCAGAGTTCTCGCCTGTCATGCCAGAGACCTGGGTTCGATTCCCGGTGCCTGCCCATGAAAATAAATAAAGAGCAGATGAATTTTCAGAAGTGATTTTCAGAAGAGAATGTTAAGGTACTGGCCAGTGTCCACTTGGTCAGAGTCAGACCTCAGCTTATCTCCCCCAAGTTCTTGGGAGGGCAGGATGTATACCAGTGTCCCAAGGACCACACATGGAATAACCCACCTTTGAATAATTTCCCTTCAAACCCAGGTGAACTTGAGGCGCCAGCTGATTTCCCAAACTGTGAAGGAGGTTCAAAAAATTATCCACCATTTGACCACAGAAATCAGCCGCCAGGACATTCGATTTCAAGCTGTCCCTTACTCTGACACATACAATGAGAACATTAAGGTAAGCAAGTCTCACTTTTCCCTAAATATTCCCCAAGGGTCAGAAGACTTGGATCACTGGAGTTCATCAAGAATGCAAATAATATTTTATGTGTCCACAGTTGTATTAGCTACAGTTCTCTAGGGAAGGAATCAGCAGGAGATATCTGTAAACATAAAATTTATAAAAGTGTCTCACATAACCGTGGGGATGTTGAGTCCAAGGTCTGTAGGGCAGGCCATGAGCTGGTAGCTTCAATGAAGTTTCTCAACAAACTCAGGAGAGGCTGGGTGGCTGAAGCAGGAAGAGTGATTGTCTCCAGTGAATCCTCCTTTCTTGAAAGCCTTCTGGTGATTAGATTAAACATCACTTATTGCAGAAGACACCCCCCTTAGATGATTGCAGATGAAATCAGCTGTGGATGCAGCCAACATGGTCATGATTTAAGTCCATGAAATGTCAGACGCTCGCCCAACCAGACAACCAGGCACCACCACCTGGCCATGACAGCAGGAGTTTTTAGAACTTACTGTTTCTTCAACTATTTTATAGATGTTATCTCATTTGAGTCCCCTCTTTCTACAGATGATAAAACCTGAAGTTTAGAGAAGTCACATAACTTAAATCATATTAGCCTGGATGCCAGACTCAGACAGAAACTTCTGATTGATTCCAAAGCACTTCCCACTATAGTAATTAAAATTCAGTTAAGCATGCATTTCTTGGTAGGCTCCTACTCTGTTCTGTGCTAGGCTGTGAGGACAGAAAGATGGCTGAGGCGCCTTGTTGTCCTTGAGGAGATTGCAGCCTGGAGGGGTGACACCTATAGAAACACCACATTGCATGGAAAGCACCATGGTGGAAGTTCACCCAGACTGTTGTGACAGTGCTCGTGAAGTTCTTCAGGGTCAGACAAATGACACATGTGCACAGCAGTGAGCGTAACACATGATAGTGGTGGGGACTGTGGCCAACCAGGGAGTATTTCCTCTACTTTAGGGCATTCAATTAAAAACAAAAAAAACAAAACTTCCTGGCTAACCAAAACACATTCAAAGGCTTCCTTCTACCATCTCACTGTCATTTTGTACCTCCCCAAAACCCAAAAACTAGCATAAAGTGGACTAGAGTGAGTACCATCCAGAAGGGTAGAGTGAAGCAAATTCTGGGTGTTGAGTTGAGCTGGAGGAGATGTGAGTTGGAGGACAATCAGTTGCTCCAGTACATCTTGATGGTGGTTGGACTCCATTTAGTGGACATAAGAACCACCCACATGGTTCTGGGGCTTGTGGATTTGGGAGCTGAGTTGGATCTTAGGAAATTTACTCCAGGATAACAATTGTAAAACTAGATAGCTTCCTAGAATGTCAGAGTATCCCCTGTCTACCCCTCCCACCCTTGACCAACCTAAATTACACAAATATGGACCAGTCAGTAGGAATAAAGAGATAATTATTTTTGCTTTTCCTAGAACTATACCCTAGGAAATTCTCCTCCACCTATGACCCCACTTAGAATTAATTCATAGCTTAAAATATATCTTGCAGTTATATACATCATGTCCTGCATATTAAGTTTGGAAAATAGTTACAGTGTGGCACATAGTTTTTTTTTTAATTTTATCTTAGACCTAATACAACAAGTATTTATTAGGCACCGCCTACTTGACCAGTAGCATGATGGTCCTCTTGAATTCGCCTGCAAGTGGATTCAGAGAATGTACAGATCGTGAATTCCATAGGTTGGCTTATTTTTCCTTTCTTGATCCAGCCACCTTTCTATGGACGCTAGAAGTCACGTGGACCCATCAACTAAAACATCAAACCATTGCACTCTAAGCGTGAGGCAGAATCAGTTGGAATGCTCTTTGGTTTGACACCTGGCTTGGTCAATGACTAGATCCTGGGCAAAGGTTAACAAAATTCCACTGTCAAACTTCCCTTGAAGCAGAGGTGGTTCCACCAGTGTACGGCTGACTGGCAGGGGGAAGATACACATGGAGGGGCTGCCCATGATGTGGTCAAAGTTCAAGTTCCCTTTGGCACTACCATGACTGTTGACCAACCAACTTGTTCCACCCCTTGGGCTATGGGCCTGACCGCTGCTCAACTGGTTCCTGTAGAAAGGGAGTGGGTGGATTCTGATTGATTGCTTTTCTCCACGAAACTTACAGTCATCTCAATAGCTTATATTGTTTCAACAAACAGGCTTTCATTTCACCTTAGATTCTGTAAGGATTAGTCATTAATACTGGCTATGGGGTCATTCATACAGGCCAAAAGAAAGGAAGGCATTTTGCAGAATCCATTCCCCTCCTCTTCCATTCCCTCCCATTCTTTATTCATAACAGACTGCTCACCCATCCCTGGTCACTCATTCTTGTCTGAGAGCCAGCCCAGCATAGAGGCAGCATCACTGAGCAAACCATCAGAAGGCCTGAGCTCAAGATCTGACTCCTCCGCTCACTGGCTATGTACCCTTGGGGAGATCGCCAAGCCTCTCTGAGCTTCACATGCCTCATCTGGGAGCCTCACAGGATGGTTTAAAGATTAAATGGGCTAATATGTGAGAAATATTAACACAGGGGTTTGTATGTATGGGGCTCAGTGAATATTAGTCCCTTCCCCTCCTTTTTCTTCTTCCCCCAAACTTTAGGTCCCCTCTAGAGTTCCAAGTGGAATTCATTCTTTCTGTTTGTGGATTCAGGGAACCAGAGGCTGAGCAAGCTAACTTTCCTGCCCTAAGCATTACAGAGGGCTGGTGGCAGAACAGAGGTGGAATCTCCTTCCAGCACCCAGGTTTAGCTCTCCTCCACCCCATCATATGGCTGTGGGCTGAGTGGTTCATTGAGCTCAGCCAGTCCAATCCCCAGGGACCTCGGTTTCCTCCCAAGTGTGTGAACTTATGCTGTTTCTCCCTCTTTTCCTGACCCCAGGTCTTGGCCCCCTGCCAGTTCCTTGTCACAGTCCCAACGAAAGGCCTGGCTGGGTACAGGGAAGCCAGCGAGCGGCGCTGGCGGTACTACAGCCTGCAGGGTGCCAGGCTGCCCTCCCCCGTGCAGGAGCCAGAGGCCCTGCAGCAGTGGCTGGGGGTGGAACAGTTTTCGAAGAGGCTGTGGCAGTGGCACGAGGCAGACGTGAGCGTTGAGGGAGATATCGTGCCTGCCAAGGTGCTGCAGGTGTTCCGGACGCTGGTGGAAAATGCGATCCAAGCCTGTCACCTCTCAGGTGAGCTGCTTAGGAAAAGCACAAGGGAAGTTTCTGGCATTTCTCTTTGGCTCTAAAGAACTGTCTGCTTGGGTGTTGGCCTGTCCTTGAGGCCCCTGTCCCTAATTTTAGACAATAGTTGATGTGCTTTTTCCTTTGTGTCATCCTCATTATTTGAATTAGCTGGGGTTTTTGGTTTTTTTTTGCTGTGACACACAGAAGAATGGAATTCTTACTCAGACACACTCCCATGGATTTAACTGGATTCCTGACGCTGGCAAAAGGAAGGGTGGTGGGTCATTCACCCTTTCCAGGATGTTAACTTAAAAACTTTAAGGTGCTTTTGTAAAAAAGTAACTTATTCACAAACCTCAGATCTTTGTTTTTAGCACATTTCTAGCACACCACCACCAGCTGACTGCAGTGCCTCAGTAGGTTGAGATCTCACATTCAAAGACCACTGATCTGTGCCAAAACACAAACTCCAGAAGCCATAGGAACTAAGTTTAATACAAAAATTTAAGCTACCGTACAGTAGGGCATACACACATGCACACACCCACACCTTCATTTATTTAACACAAAATAAAGGGGTGAATTGCAAATTGGGAAAAAATGGATAAATCCCTTAATTATCAAAGAATTTATTAAAAAGATGAGTAGACCAAGAGAAATAATGACTAAAACATGAATCAAAGAAAAAGAATATAAACGGCTAGTAAAAGTAAGAAAAAATGTCCCAACGAATATGTATTTCAAGAAATGCACATTAAAACATATAACATTTTGACAGAGATGAAAAAATGTAATCCTGCTCAGAGTAGGAATGGGTATTGTGAAATAGGCATTTTCTTAAACTGTTCTTGGATGTGTAAATTGGAGCCTCCTTTTTAAAAGGCAAGTCTGACAATTTTTGTTTTTATAACGTGCTTACATGCAATCTAGCAATTCCAGTCCTAGAAATAAGTTCTTACAAGCACACATAGAAATATGCATGAGTATACCCACCGCAGTAAATAACTTGCAATGGTCTAAACGCCAATAAAGAGAAATTGGCAAAATGAAATTTGTTACCTCTGCCTTGTGGACTTCTACACAGCCTTTAAAAAGAAGAAGTGACACACAGAGTTCTGAAACATATCTGTGCCAGATAAGCAAAAAAGAAAAACAAAAACAGGGCTCATGAATACAAAGTTCCATTTCTGTAGAAAGGAAAGGATGCATTTGTATATGCATTTGATTGTTTGGACAGAACAGTTCTGAAATGTTCCTTATGGTAATAGTTCACTTTTTAATGGCTTTTTCTTATACATAAGACACGTTCATGGATGACTGAATTTAATCCTCATAACAACACTACAAAATAAGAATTTTTTTCCTACCTTTTGTACAGATGAGAAAACTGAGGCTTAGAGAAATTGAGTACACACAGCCAGTAAGCAGAAGAAGCGGTAGAACCAGGGTGTAAGCCAGGCAGGCTGCTCCAGCATTCATTTGCTCACCTCTTCACTTGGTGACGTTATTAATAGTGAAAGTATAAATAAGAGTTTCAAACCCCGCCAGGTGGCTGAGATGCTTTCAGTAAATACTGCTGAAGTGCCAAAGCTCGTCATCATTCCTGTCCAGGCAGCTCTAATGAGAAGCAGACAATCAGCCCTTCATCACGTGCTGGCTAAGAAAAGCAATATTTGCCTTTTGAATGGCCTAATTCAATTAACGAGCTTTCATTTTCTTCTCTGAAAGACAAGCAAAATAATAGATCCCAATTCCAGACAGGCTATCCTTATCTGTAATGCAAGCAAGCAAATAAAGGACTACTGTGTATCTTTTGAGAGAAGGGAAGCAAATTGCAAAGTGAGGAAATTCTACTATATGAACTGGCAAACTTTACCGTATGCATTTATCCTCTCTCCCCCTTTCTCTGGGTGGAAATTGATTCAGCAAGGTCTTAACCCACTCACTTGACCTTTTAAGATGGCGGCTCTGACATGCTTTCAAGTATTTTATGATTTTTGATGATAAATGCATCTGCGGTTAGGCTGGTTTATTGGGTGGTGGAGACAAATATCATCCAAGGGGTTTTAACTCAAATAAAAGACAAGGTCAGCCAAACTCCACTAAAAGCATATGAAAAGTTAAGGGACAGAGGCTTTCCCCAAATAATGTCCAAATATCTTGATGAAGAGTGAAACAAGATGGCATAGTTTTGCCTCACTCTGAAAACCAACATCTAGGTGTTCGGTTGAAATAGTGATGGAATTAGAAAAGTGGTTTGATTTCATTTTACAGTAGGGAATATGATACGAGTACTTTCTATTTTGGCACCTTCAATTTAGCCTTCTGAAAAGGATCTCTTACTTAAAACAACAACAAAAATACCATAAAAGTTCTACAGGAAGAAACAAAAATGAAAAAGCCCATTAACAATGAGATTTTCTAGCACAACTTCTACCAAGAGTTACCCGGCTGCTTGTCTGATTTTGCCATAAAGGGCCCACCCCTCTATATGTCGCTGATACAGTGAAAGCTGCCCCACTGGTTACAAGGAGCTGGTCAGATTCCTTCTGGAGCACTCATCTTGAGCAGGACTTGCTCGTCTCATTGTCTGTTCCGTGATTTCCCACCAGGTGAGGTCAGCATGCTCCCGAGCTATGGCTGTGCGGTTTGGGTTGCCGTGGAAACGTCTGCATGTCAGGTGGGACTCGAGCTGGTCCCTGTCGTGGAGATCTCCACCTGGCCCAAGAAAGCCCGGTGGCCTCGGTGTCTGAAGCGCTGGCCTTCCCCCAACAAAGTGGAGTGTATTAAGGTATTGACACGCAGGGCCCCAGCTGCCCCCCAGCCAAAAATGCGACTTCACCGATCCCTGGCATTCCTGGCTGCCAAGCAGCTTTTGAAGGGGTGTGCAGTTTCCCCACAGCTTTCACGAGCTCGGTGGTTCTCAAAGCGTGGCCCCGAGAGTAACAGCACCAGCCTCACCTGGGGACGTCATAGAAATGCAGGTTCTCAGGCTCCGCTCTGCCATTACCGCAGGAGAACATGCAGGCAGATACAACCACCACCCCCAACCCCCGGGGTGATTCTGATGCATGCCCTCAAGTGTGAGCACTAGTTTCACGGGAAAACCTGGAAACCAAGCTCCCCCTATTAACTTTCCTTGGTAAAGGTGGTATGTGTTTTCCCTGAGGTGCCCCATCTTTTCCCCATGGGGGTGGGTGGGTGCCCTGCCTGCCCGGCGATGGGTCCCCAGACTAGCAGGCTGCTTCAGAGGTGGCTTTCTACTTCCGCAAGTGTGGTCCATTTCAGTTTCCCCATTTGTTTTTTTTCTCTTCTTCCAGTCATTTGGGTTGAAGTTGCTGGCCCGTTCCAATTATCACTGGCAGCAGAGCTTCTGCCAAGCCGAACAGGTGCTGCTAGAGGGGTTAGATGAGGACGGGGGCTGCCGAAGGAAGTGCTTTCAGGTGCTGAGGCAGATGAAAGAGGACGTCTGGTGTCCAGGGAAGAGGCCAGTTATCACATCCCACCATCTGCAGGTGAGTGCACCGGGCGCCAGCCGAGAGGGCGCAGGGAGCTGCTAAGGTGAGGAGCTCCACCCTCCGTGTCCCCTGTGGGCCCGGTGTGTGGGGGTGTGCTTATGAGTACGCGTGTGTAAGTGTGTGTGTGCACGTGTGAGCCTGTGTGCATGAGTTTGTGCGTGCAAGAATGCGTGAGCATGTGTACACATACGAGTACGCGTGTGAAGGTGGGTGTAAGCGTCTGTGTGTGTGTGAGCGCCACAAATCATTATTCAGTATCAAGTTATTGCTCAGTATGGAAATAGACAAACCTAGACCCTGTGGGGGGCCACAACACCCTGAGTCAGGGCAGCAAATGTCTCTGCCTCCCCTCATTCCCCTTTCCCGGTCCCTTCTTTCATGGGGAAAAATACAACTAAAGCAAAAGATGCACTATCGTTAGCAGTAATATCGTAATAGTCATGCATTACTTCCAACAAATGTACTATTCCAATGCTAAGTCTCGATGATAGGGAGGTGTAAAGACTATGGATTTATGGAAAATGTTCCCAAATTCACTGCGGTGGTGAATGGGCAACTCTGTGGTCCTACAGAGAGCCTTTGGGGGAGTATGTTGTGTGTGAATAAAACTTTTGTTGGTTTGTTTAAGTTGGAAAAACTATTAAATGGAATAAATGTTTTAGGCAAAACTGAGTAAGGCCACCACAGGCCTCCCAGCCTGTGACTTTCTGAACTTTCAAAACTGCCCTCCACTCAGGGATTCATTTCTATTCTGGTGACTCCTAAAAAAAAAAAAAACAACTAGAGGATGTTAATGAAGCCGTTAAAGGATCTCCGTTTAGATCCTTCTCTCCTCACACACTTACGTGGTGGCACGACTGAATGGTGCACTTCCGAGGATGAACATTTAAAAATTAGGCATTCCTTCCCTTAGGGCGAAGGTGGGTTCATTAAGGTCTTCTCCCCACCAGGTATGGGCAGGCACTGGGAACTGAACCCGGGTCTCCAGCCTGGCAGGCAAGAACTCTGCCACTGAGCCACCACAGCCTGCCTGAAGCAGGACCTTATTTTTCCTTCCTTATTTATTCCTAAGACCCACTCAAAGACACATGGACCTCATTATAATTGGCTTAACTGCTTCAGTTTGTTCAGAGAGGAAAAAAAGGTTTAACAAAAAGGAGTAAAACTGTTTGTTTTTTTCATATCTAGAGTTATCTTGATCAGCATGAAAATTATTTCTGACCCTGCTTACTCAAAACAGTATAATATAAATCAAAACATATTCAATATCTAGACCATAAGATTTACTTATTTATTCATTTATTCGATGAACATGTAATGACCGCCTCCCACGGACCAATGGTTCTGCTGGGTACTAGTGAAATATG